>VZSZ01000199.1:115734-126200 GCA_013398815.1 Ibidorhyncha struthersii | reverse complement strand
GTGCCGGGAATGAATGAGGCGGGCCCCCAGCGGCCGCCCCGGGCGGTGCAGGCTGATGAAATCCCGCTCCCGCCTTGCGTGGTGTCTGCCGTGCCATCTCCGGGCACGGGAAGGGGGGTGGGGGGTGGGGGGACGAGACACCGGGCTCTCCCCGGGTGGTGGTGGGCGACACTGGGCCCTCCCTGCACCCCCAGAGGGGCCTCTCGGGCCCCAGGCCCCGCGTTCCCCCCGGGTTTATGCGGTGTGAGAGGAAGCAGAGACACACACCCCCCCGAACATCCCCACCCGTGCACCAGCTGCCTCTCCCCTTCCATTTCTGCATCGCCCCACCATGGATTTTGCTCTGCTGCTCGGGTGCTTTGGTTTCGCTGATGTTCTGCCCTCTAAACAGGGCTCGGATCTCATATTTTGGCTTTGCTGTAGGTCACAGGGAGGCTGCTGGTGGCTGTCCCATCCCCTGGGAACCCAGGCTGGGCACCCCGGCCTCAGGCTTATGTAAAGAGAAGATTCGGGTGGGTTCTTGGCATGAATTAATTAAGTCTCCTTTCCCTGGCTTGGCAGGTACTTGTAATAATTCTCTCTACATTTAAGTAGGTGTACAGTAGTTTAGCGCAGTTCTAGTTCTGAGGCTAAAATATAGGTATTTACATCAAGTAAAAAACTATTCCAGACCAGCTGAGCTGCTGAGCAAGTTCTTACTGGTTATTGCTCAACGGGTTTGATTGGGGCGATTGCTGTTAGGGGTGAAGTAACAATTCCCAGTAAATGAGGAAAATGACGTATTTGAGTACAACAGGGATTAAGAAAGCACAAAAGATCCTCTGTGTCTCTTAAGTGTTTAGGCAAAAGGCTTTCCCACCTGGGCTGGCATGGCTGTCCTGTGTGGGTGTGGGTCTGGAGGTGGCTCTCCCTGGTGGCGGCTGTCCCCAGAGCTCCAGGATGAGGATTGTACCTAGAGAAGGTCAGAAAACAGCGGTGTTGGACTGTGTGGAGGATCCTGGTAGGAGACGGTCTGTGCAGCAGGCAGTGGATGGATTTTTGAGGAGAAACTGCAGCAATTCAGCTCGTTCATGATGGATGGTGTGGTGCAGGGAGGGTTGGAAACAGCGCTTGGTGCTGGTGGGCTTTTTCGTGTGGGTCAGTTGTCTCCTGGATTCCTTGTGGCAAGTAGAGTGGCTTGTGGAGTTGTCATGTGTATTGCTTGGTGACAGCTTCAGAAATGGGCAGGTCCTTGTGATTTGGGAAGGCACCATAAATGACAGTAACACTGCAGGGAGCATCTCTCTCGGTTTCAGCTCAGAGGTAGGAATAATTGGCCAAATAAATAAGGTGCTGGTCATGGGACCTTGCAGCAAGACAATGCTGTAGTGAAGCCTAGAAGTGAAGTTTGTGAAGGTGAATCCTCCCACAAAACAATTAATGAATGAGAATGATGTTTAAATAAGAGTTATAGTGATAACCTGAAGGAAGAAAAGTGTGAGGAGTGTGGACAGCCTGTTGTAAGTGGGGACTGGCAGCCGTGGTCTCCCAGCTAGCTGTAGGTCAAGGCAGCCTTTCTATATACTGCAGGGTGTCCAGTTGCCTGGAATGAATTTGGCAGTGACTGGATATTCCTGTTACCAATTTAGATCAGAAGTGTATGCGAAGAGCTGTTTTGATGTGGTTTGAAAAGGCAAAGGTCCCTTCTACTCCAGCTAGATGTTGGAGTCTGTCAGAGGGGGTGAACCTGCAAACCCCCAGCCCAGTTTTAACAGCCTGAAAACATGACTGTAGCGGTGGCAGTGATTACTTGAGCAGGGGAGGAGATTGGCTCACGCGAGGTGTGTGCTGTGCTAGATGTGCCGCCTGTCTCGCCGAGGAATCTGTGGGGGACGAGGATCTCTGGGAACAGCACTCGGTACAGAAGCACAGCATGCTGTCTCCTGCACTGCAGAACTACAAGATAGAGTGAGTTCTGCTTTGTGCAAGTACTTTCCAGTGAAGCTGTCAGGCCTTCACAAGGAACGGGTGACCAACCAGCTTTCTAAAAATGGGAGCTAATAGTATCTTAGAGTGAAATATGCGCGGACTCTTGGCCTTGCAGAGAAGAACACTGCATGCGCTTTCTCAGGCTGCACAAATAAGTTGATCCTTCTGGCAGCTTTGTTTGCTCATCCCAGCTTTCAGCAGCAAAGGTGTAACCTAAGACTCAAATATGTTGCTTAACATGACTTGGCACAAAGGTGCAATAGGCTTGTAGGTGAGTAAAAGAGCCTCTTCCGCCCTGGCTTGCGGTTGGCATCTGTTTCTTCCTGGTCTGTGTTGCACAGAGCTTGGATCTGATGGTCCTAACCACGCGGGCTGCTTTGGTAACGCTTTCTCTGTTGCAGAAACGATGCGGTTGTGATATCTGGAAGGAAGCTGGCCCGGCAGATCAGGCAAGAAGCTCGTCATGAGGTTGAGCAGTGGGTAGCGGCTGGAAACAAGAGACCTCACCTCAGCGTTGTTCTCGTCGGGGAAAATCCAGCGAGTCACTCCTACGTACTGAACAAAACCAAAGCGGCGGCTGATGTTGGTATGCGTCTTGCTCTGTTCTGAAAAAGTGGAGCAAGTGATGGTTTTATCTTCCTTTAGTAGGGAGTCCTCTGTGCTGGAGGCTGGGGGAAGCTTTTTGGGCTGCATCCATCTGGCAGCTTTTCACCTCGGCTGCATGGCAGTCCATGTTTGCCCCAGCGCTTGCTGTGACTCTTCTGGCTGCCTTCATTGTTGTACTGGGATGTAGTTAATAACACGGTTCATGTGTGCGTTGTGCCACTTGAATCCTTTAGGGCGGCATCAAGCTCTGGAGTTTGGATTTGCAGTCTTCCTAGGGCTGTATAAAGTACAGACAGGGCTCTGATTTGCCTTTTTTCCTCAACTGCCTTCAATCATCCTTCAGCAGCCTTGCTACTCTGATTCCTTCCAATCTTGCAAGCCGAGGTCCTGCTCGGTGTTCAGCCAGGTGTGCTTCTGGAGAAAATAAATGTGCTGAAAGGGACAAGGAGGCAATAAATGGTTTAATTTTTCTGTGGGTTCTCTGCTGCTAAAGCTGTATTTGGAGCCGAGATTTTCAGGCTAACATCCCCTTCTTAGTGTATCAAGAAGAGACCGCAGGATGCGTGGTTGCATCTTCAACATGGCACACTTTGCTTAGGTTTCTCCAAGCCCTCCCTATGCTCGGAGGCTCTCTGCTTTCAGATAGTCTTTCCCAGGTCATTAGATTGATACTAATGGTCCTTAACCGTAACTTGCAAGACTCGGAAGGGTCTCCAGCCTGGAAGGCACTCTTACACAAAGCATACAGTCCTTGGTGTGTGCCTAGCAGATTTGGTAGAGCAATGAAACACGGAAGCTTAAATCCACATGGATTAAGAAAGCGTCTCTCCTGCTTGTGCTCACGTGGCTCTCTGATGTGGCACTTTCAATGATTGTGCAGGAATCAGCAGTGAAACCATCCTCAGGCCAGCTTCTATTACTGAAGAGGAGCTACTGGATTTGATCGGCAAACTCAATAATGATGCCAATGTGGATGGCCTGTTAGTCCAGCTTCCTTTACCCGGTGAGTAGCTAGATTTCCATCTGGTTTTGTTTTTACATAAAGTTTTTAAGGGTAAAGCTTCTAAGGAGCAGCACAGGGGCTATCCTGTGACCTGAGAGGTGGCACCCTGCCATGATGCAGCTTAAAGATGTTGCTGCAGCTACTCCATCACAGCTGCCTGGAGGAGTTAAGTTGCTTGAGGGAGGATGTGTGTCACAGAAATCTATTCTTGTGTGGGGAGTATCAGCTTCCAGAGCCAGAAGCTTGAACTTGGTTGTGACACTGAGGCTGCCTAAAAATACCCTCTCAGCATTAGCGATGCTGTAGTCCCAAAGGGCTGGGAGCCGTTAGCCCTGAGCTTGCTGGAAGTCTTGAGTAGCTTCAAGCTTCCAACCTCCAAAGGGGCTGGTGCAGCAGGTCAGGACTCTGGCTGACTGCAAAGAGCAAGTTTTTGGCTTGTCCGTAGGGTTAAAGCTTTGTGTTCTCTTCCAGAACATATTGATGAGCGCAAGATTTGCAACGCTGTGACTCCAGACAAAGACGTTGATGGCTTTCACGTGATAAATGTGGGGCGCATGTGCCTTGACCAGTACTCCATGCTGCCGGCTACCCCGTGGGGGGTGTGGGAGATCATTAAGAGAACTGGTAAGCTGCTGCTGCAGTATTTGGCTGCTCTCTGGCATAACTCCAGCTTGGGTTTTGTCTTCAGACTCCGTCTTGTCCTCTGCAGGCATCCCGACGCTGGGGAAGAATGTGGTGGTGGCTGGCAGGTCGAAGAACGTGGGCATGCCCATCGCCATGCTGCTGCATACGGACGGCAGGCACGAGCGCCCAGGAGGTAGGAGCTTGGCGGCCTCACAGCCTGCGTGCCAGGCAGCTGCGGAAGGAAGCCCTCAGCTTGTCACACTGTCCTCTTTAGGCTCCTAAACCAGTCCCAGGAGCACCTCAGGGACTCTGGCCCATCCCATGGGCTGTGGTCAAGGCTGAGGTGTTAACTCTGCATGTAGTCAGTCTTGTTACATTTTTGGAGTCATCTTCAGCGAGTCCTTGTCCTCTGCCACACCAGATCCCTCCCTCTGATTTTGCGGGCTGTTCCCTGGGGTTTGTCACCAGGCTTTGATGTTCCTGACAAATACACAGGTGGTCTTGAAGGAGAAAACTGAGAGAAGTGGCTGGGTTAGGGTAGTACATGTGAATTAAAAAGCTCTCACTCCTGCAGGTGATGCCACAGTCACAATATCTCACCGCTACACTCCCAAGGAGCAGCTGAAGCAACACACGATCCGTGCGGATATAGTGGTAGCAGCAGCAGGTAAGACCCCGACTCTAACAGCACAGGCAAGGTGCGCAGAGGATGCCGTGCTGCAGCTTGTGTGGTGTTTCTGATGGCAAATCCTTTCTTGCAGGAGACAATCCTGTTGGTATTGAATGTCCTGGGGCCTCCCTAGCTGAAGCAGGAGAATCCAGCGCTGTCAGTCAGCAGCTGCCCTAGGCAAGGGCTAGGACAGCGAGTGAGGGGCTGCTGGAGCCAGCCCGCTTTATCCTGTGATTCAGCCTAGGAGCCACATACTTGATCTTAACTAGCAGAGCTGTTTGTTTGTTTGTAGCTCTGCCTTTGAAATGTAAAATAACATCTGGCAGGAGGGCTTGGTATGCCAGCGAGTACCTGATTGCATCTAGAGAACAGCTACAGACAGGCTCTGTTACACATGCAGACACTTCTGTATTTATGTGGGGAAGACAAACTATCAAGATATCATCTGCTTACCCAGAGACAAAATGCTGAGGGACAGCTGCAGTGCCATCTTTGGAGCACAAGGAATCACTGAGACGTGTGCTCTTCTCCAGGCTGTACCTTTGGCATGGAGGTAGCTCACAGGCAGAGGAGCTGAGCCGATTTGGGTTGTCTGTTTGGCAGCAGAAGCTGGGTGTGAGCCTGTAGGGGAGGGAGGAGAGAAAATGAGGTGGTATCTGGCAGAACCAGACAAATACACCCCACCCTGAGAGGGCAGCTTAGCCCCGGGGCTGCTGCTCCCCACCCCTGTCATGCTGGGGGTTTTACAGCCCCTGGGTGAAGCCAGTGCCTCTGCCAAGCTGGGTCACAGTGGTCTTGGACACTGCTCCAGCTTGCTGACTTAATGCAGGTGTACAAACCGTTGCTGGAGCTGTGTGAACAAACAAAGCTGCAGACTTCAAATACAACCTTTAAGGTTTCAACTTGGAGAGGATGCTTTGGATACCGCTGCTTTGCCAGATCTCTTTCTGGGGGCGGATTCCAGTTCTTTACACTCTGAGGTTATCAACAAACCACTCAGACTCCTGGTCGAGCTGAACATGAAGGAGTAGTGCTGGATTGTGCAGCTGTGGGTAGATTTGCATTCCATAGAATGATGGAATCATTTGGGTTGGAAAAGACACTTAAGACTGTCAAGCCCAACTGTTTTGTGAGGCGGGAGTGCCCAGGTGGGTCAAAACATGATGTGAAGATGGGGTGAGGGGGAGCGGGGGGGCTGTTCAGCACCACCACGAACGTGTGGTTGTTTTCTTCTTGCAGGCATACCCAATCTGATCACGGCCGATATGATCAAAGAAGGAGCTGCAGTTATTGACGTGGGGATAACCAGGGTGCAGGATCCCGTCACTGCCAAATCGAGGCTGGTTGGGGATGTGGATTTTGAAGGTACAAAGGGCTTCGCATGGGCTTCCTTGAGCACTGAACATCTGGGGTGCTGTGAAGGGGAAGAGAAGGTCCTGATTCACCTGACGGAGCAGAGGCAGACCAACACTGATGTTCTCTTGCTTGGTGCACCCAATATTGTACTGCGCGCAAGGGTGCGGCCTTCCTGCAGTACGCTGTGGGAAGGCTGTATGCTGCACGGTCAGAGCAGGCTCAGCCTGAACCTAAGCAGCCGGCTCGCTTTGCCTCTACTGCAATCCAAAAGCAGGAGGGCGAGTGATGAATAAAACCAGGCAGCGCTTGCCTTCTGCCCTGCTCTTCGTGGCCCCTTCGCAGCAGCCCGTCTGGGCAGCGCTGCTGCCACGTCGCCAGGCACTTGGAGGTGCAGGGATCAGACGCTGGAACCTCTTCCTGGGAGAAAGAGAGAGGGTGGATGTTCAGACCGTTAGTACTTTATCATGGGAGAGGGTGGATGTTCAGACCGTTAGTACTTTATCATGGCTGCCCTCAAGAGCACGTGTGAAGCCCACATCTAGTCTCAGACTTTACGTTTCTGTGCTATAAATCCAGCTGTTAGACCTTGCTTTTTGCTTTTCCCCCAGCTTGGGCTTTGCAGTTAGCCTTGCTCGGTAGCAGGGATGGACTATGCTGTGTTTCCCCCCTGTCCTGGATAAGGGGGTGCGGGGGGGGAAACTCCACCTTGAAAAAATACTATTCCTTAGTTGGTAATCTTGAAGGAATTTGAGCTACGTTGAGACTGGTTCCAGCTTCATACTGGCCAGCCAGCTTGGTAAGTGTTGCCGCTCTAGATTTGCGTGCTAAGCTCTAGTTTTCCTTCCCGCAGGGGTGAAGAAGAAAGCCAGCTACATCACCCCGGTCCCCGGTGGAGTTGGGCCCATGACAGTTGCCATGCTGATGAAGAACACCATCATTGCTGCCAAGAAGCTGTTGAAACCCAAAGAGCTGGAAGCATTAACAGCTTAATGTGGGACCCCTCTCTCTTTAGCACTGAAACCGACATTCCAAACTGACTCCCAAACAGGCCGATAGAAAATGCAATATTTTTATTTATTGTATTGGAAGTGGAATTTCCTATTCTGAGGTCATAGATATTTATTGGAAGCTGAAGCATAGGCACGTTAGTCGTACTAAGGTGTGAGCATCTACACTCCTGGCCTCCTACTGCTAGCAAAGCTGTGCTGGGTTTGCGCCAGCTCTCCGAGGAAGCCGGCCCGGTTCTGCTGTGTGCGGCTGCGCTGGGAGCTCAGTGTGGCGTTAGCGCTCCTGGGGGGAGGCAAAGCGCTGCTCCGCGGTGCTAAAGCTGTGGCCTTTGTGGTTCTGCTCTCACAAAGGCTCAGTCTGCTCATGGTTTGACTCGCGCTGAAGTCTTCTACTTGACGCTGGATGTTTAGTTTGAGTTATGCTCTTCTCTAGAAGCTGTTACTTGAAAGAAAAAAAAAAAGCCATATGTCTGTCCTCAGCCGGTGCGGTGCTCTGCGCAGTGGCAGATATGTTGTAACATGTTCTTCTAGTGTGTGGCTAAGCTGGGTTTGGTTTTTTGTTATTTGGATAGTGACTTTTTTAAAAAAAGCCTTTTTTTCTAACCAAAGAACAATGGGATGGGGCCTGTGGGTGTCTACACTGGGCACGCAGGAGCCTTCCTGGCCTCTCTTGTAAAGCATATGAGTACTTAGTGAATATTGCAGGCTAACTAAATAAAGTATAAGTATGAGAAGAAAAAACACAACACGGTCCTACTTGTGTCCTAGAATTATTACTAAGCAAATTTTTTTACTTCTCCCACAAAAGGAGAGCTGCCCCAGCACTGGTTTATTAAAGCACTTGCGATGTGAGCTCTGCCCTGTCCCTGCAGAGCAGGGTCAGGTCTGGCTTTCTCCTGGAGTTTAGCCAAAGATGCAACAGCATCACCGACTCATCTGCTGCTCTGGTTTATTTTCTGTTCAGTAAATTTACTTTTCAGCTGAGCCTCTTCTAAGTGAGCAGGTCTGAACAAAACCTGTTCAGCTTCCTGACTCTCTTTCCATCTGACAGCACAAGCTCAGTCCTCTAACGAGTTTGTTTGCAAGCTCTAATTATCCAGTGAACATTAACCTTACCTGAGGTCGCGATGCCTTGGGCAGGGTGGAAAAAACTTACACGTGGTCTTGTTTGTGGGCAGCCAGGTAACTCTTGGATTCCTTCCTCATCACGTATTCCCTGGAAAGACTGATCCCACCTCCTCTGGGAGCAGGAAAGGTTTGTTGTGACACAAAAAGGCTGTTGTGGCACTAACCCCACATTCGTGGCGCTCCTGGAGGGGAGGGTGCTCATAAAAACACTCTGAAACACGCGGGAAGGAAAGCTGAGGTTTAAGGACTCAGCCCCAGAAACACACTAAGAGCGGAGACTCATGGAAAGGAGGTTTATTGGGTTGTATCACCGATAAATACAAAATGGCTAAAGTGGTACTGGAATGGATGTGGCAAATCTGAGACGCTCCACTGTTCTCATATACAAAAAAAAAAAAAAGTATAAACCTTTCAAAATAAACAAATTTAGTCAAAACAAGCTGGATGATGCTCGAGTGGCTTCAGCTCTGCTCTAGGAAACATCTACCAGAGTCCACAAAGCCTTTCTGGGGGCGTTGGGTTGTTGAACTGACGGACTGGATAAAGCAAATGAACCTGTTTGATTAAAATCGTTAAGCCTACCTGTACAGTGCTGCAGCTACCACAGGGGGAGACGTGTACAAAACGCTACAAAACAGACACGACGTGTTCCAGCTGAAAGAATTCTTAATGTTAACGTCAAGCTACGTGGCTCTCGCTGAAGTGGTGATGGGGGTAACACTGTGTTATATTTTCTCTCACCACGTTTCCCCGGGAGGGGTACTCAAACCAGAAAAAAAAATAAAATTGCTATAAATAGGAAATTGCCTTCAAGTTTTTTGTTGGACTCAACTATTTACAGAGAACTGAGGTCTGTCCCATGTGAAGGTTCAGACCAGTCGCAATATTTAACCTGTGTCCTAGAAACCCCCCGTATGGCCGGTATAAATATCAGGTAGGCTGTTTCTGCTCGGGCTCTGCGAGGCTTGAAATAGAGCAAAAGAAAAAAAGAATCCATCTAGCAAAAATGCGTAAAAGAAACAGATTTGAGAGGGTTGCTTCAGACCACTGTTTCTAAATCGCAGCTGGGCTTAACCCATGTAAGGAAAAAAACTCAAAACCCTTTAAAAACCTCGGCGCTGCTGGAAAAAAAGGTGGTGAGAGCCAGGCAGAGCCAAACGCAGCTCGGTGCCCGTGCTGGCTCCCAACCTGCTCCTTTCCCTTCCCGGGGCACCAACGGCAGCGGCAGGTGGGAAGAGCCCTTCATGAGCCAAAATGCCGATGAGGGATGGAGACGAAGCGGGAGCTGCTGGATGTGAGCCCGAAAGCCCCTGTGGGGATGTGGTGGGAGACACGCTTGCTCACCCCTCCCCGGTCCGAGCTGTTTGCTGTTAAACCACGAGGGAATAACCAGGATTGAGGAGCTACAGTGGGGCAAAGCCCTTCGCACAGGGGCAGAGCAGACTTGTCCGGCCGGACACCGGCTCACGCTCCCATCCAGAGGGAGAGATGGGGCTGGTACCAACCCCGGGGCCAGGGGTGGCCCTGGGAGATGGGGACAGGTGACCGAACGGCTTTGCTGCAGCAACCGTTCCCGTTTTCCAGTAGAAACCATTCCCCATTCCCCACGGAAACCGAGGTCCCATTCCCTCCTCTTCCACCACAGCCCGGCTGCTGGTGCCCCCAAACCAGAGCTGCTCTTCCCCCTTTCCTTCCCTGGGGCATCGCTCCAGGCCACCGGCTCCTTTCCAACCCTGCCGTGCCTCCTCGTCTCCGCACCGGGTCCCTCCTGCATCCCCATCGCTGTGCCTGGGATGCTGCGCCACGAGAAGGGTCTCCCCATCGCCGTGGGCTCGGACCTGCATCCTCTTGCCAACAACAAAGCCCCACACACCGTCCCCCTTCGCGGAACCAGACTCCCCGAGAGCCGCGGCGCGATCTCAGGGATCGGAGAGCAGGGATGTGCTCTCCCCCCTTTCCTACTCAGCCATGCAAACCTCCTCCCCGCCCCTAAAATCCCCCTCAAAATCATCACCCCAGCACAGTCCCCTTCCCCGCCAACTCCATCAGCATCCCGGCTGCTCCCACCGCCCCGGCCACCTTCAGCTTCTCCAGCCCCGCAGCG
>VZSZ01000199.1:91932-108796 GCA_013398815.1 Ibidorhyncha struthersii | reverse complement strand
ACTTCCGAGCATCAGCCTATCCCGTATCCATCCCGGAATCCCACCACCGGGCATCGGTACACAAACCAACCCCCAGCATCCGCATGCCTCAACCCCAAATTATCCTCGGATGCTCGTTGGGACTCCCCAGGTGTCCTGGTTTGAGGACCACAACACCACGTCACCAACAGTGATTGGTGGATTGGGGAGGGGAAGGAAATTTTTGGCAACTCTTCCAGAAAGGGAATTAATTGCGCTTTTTTTACCTTAAAATCAGTAGGCACTTGGAGCTTTGGGGTGTTGAGTCCAAAAAGCACATCCAGCCCCACAAACATTAGTATGGACATAAAGATAGAGAAATCGCTAATAAGTTTACGCAGCTGCCGGGAGTGAGAAAAGGGGGGGAAAAAAACAACCAAAAAAAAAAAAAGGCAAAACAAAAGAAAAAGAGAAGGAAAAAAAGTCACAGAATTAGAATATTCCCCCAGAAAAGACAAAGTAGCTTTTAAGAAGGTGCCCGAACACCACAGGAGCCGCGATTTTCCCCGAAAACGGGTTAGGAACTGGAAAGAGAGTGCGGGCGGAGAGGTGAGGGGTCCTCCCCCGGTGCAACCGAACCTTGATGATACTGGGGATATGGAGCTTAGGGGTGTCCAGTCCGAAACAGGCATCCACTCCGCAGAAGAGGAGGATGGAGAAGACATTGGAAAAATCAGCAATGAAAGCCCTGACCTGGAGGCAAGACGGGGAAACGGGGGTGGAAAGGGTAATTAGCAGGATGAAGAGGGTAATTAATGGGATGGAGAGGGTAACTGATGGGATGGAGAGGTTTGCTCCTGTTTCGGCATCCTCCCCGGCATTTTCCAGCTCCGCTCACTCATGGATAACCCACATATAACCCAAAAATGCGGATTATTTTCCCACTTTGCATCGCAAGGTGATGGGTTATTCAGCATGCAAGTGGCAAATCGTTGGCTAAAAGCTCGGGGAGGATTCTCCTAATTGCTGCCAACGTCTCCTAGAAATATAGATTTGTTTTCCTGGAGCTCTTTGCATCCAGCAAAGAGACCGACAGCTCCCATTCTCCCTACTTTTGGGCAAAGGGGAGGGTAAAACCCATCGCTTTCCTTACCTTGGTGGGGAAATAGCGGCTGAATTTGAATTTTTTCAGGGTCAAAGTCATGGAGTAGGTGCCGAAGAAGAGGATGAAGGACATAAGGGCCAGGTCGGGCACGAATTTGCAGGATTTCCCCACTAAGCTGCCGCCATATTTGAGACACTCCTTCTTACTCAGCTGAGTCCAGTCCAGAGCTGTTAGGTTAATAGCATTGTACTGAGGAAAAAACAAACAAACCCAAAAAAGCACAATTAGCATTTTAAGTAATCGCAGCGTGCAAGGAAAAGGGTATTTCCCGGCCAAAAAAAGCAAAATTAGCACGTTAAGGATGAGCAGCATACAAAGAAAGGGGTATTTCCCGGCCATAAAAGGCAAAATTAGTATTTTAAGTAATTGTAGTGTGCAAGGAAAGGGATATTTCCTGGCCAAAAAAGGCAAAATTTGTATTTTAAGTAATGGCAGCACGCAAGGAAAGGGGTATTTCCCAAAGCTGCTGCCGCCAGGAGCCCTGTAACCATGGGAAAACCCCGTAGCTGCTGTTAATTTGAGCCACAAAAAGTGGGGATGCGGTACTGCCGAGCCCATGTGGGAACCCAAATCCATGCGAATCCCGCGTTTCCCTCCCCGGATACAAAAATCCCTGGGATTTGTCTCTCCCTTGTCCCAAATTTCCCGTCGGGATGAGCAAACCCTCTTACCAGAGAAACGTTAGTGGTGTTTGGTGCCACTGGAGCTGAAGCATCGAACACGGTCGCGTTGGCTGCGGGAAAGGAGTCGGTTATTGAGGTTTTTGGCTAATATTGAGGGGTTTGTACTAAAAACAGCTGGGCTTCACCCGGAGAGGCACGGCTCGGCTCGGTCGGCGTAAAAGCAAACACGGCGTCGAGCGCATCCTCCGAGAGCCGCCTGGGGATCGGCATCCCGAGGGGCGGACCAGGATTTGGGGAGAAACCCCCTCATTTCTAACCCCGCAGCGACTTCTCCCTGATTAATCCCACGTGCTGGAGGAGAACACGGCTTCTCCTTCGGCGGCTTCTGGGCTGGCGAGCGCCAGGGAGGGTGATGGGGATTATTTTTTAGGAGATTCCCAGCTCCTAAAATTTTTCGGAGATACCCGGGAAAGCCGCCGGCAGCAGGGTCGAGCATTCCGACATCCTGGTTTTAAAACAAGGAGCGGTAGAAGACTAAAAAAGCAGCCTGTTCTTTTTGGAGACGTGGCACCCAACCATGCCCAATTTGCTTTTTTAATTTAATTTTATTTTTTTAAACATTTTAGGGTGGTTTTGGTGCAAAAAATGTAAATAATCCATCCTTTCTAGTCCCCGGCACCTTCTCCTCCAGTGCAAAAAGCAGCTCCGCTCGGCTCTTCGGGCGATGCAGCTCCGCAGCGTCAGGAGCACCCACGTTCTTTACGGGTGACCCTAAGCGGGGTCCGGGACCGCTCTGCTCTGCCCCCCCTTTTCCCTCCGGTCCATCCTCTTCCTGCGCCAAGCGGGAATTTCGCCTGCCCCCGACCTGCCGCCTCCGTCCCTGGCACCGAGGATTAATGAAGGAGAAGTGATTACTGGGTTAGAAGCAGAGACCGAAACCGGGCTCCGGGAAACAGCGCTGGCAAACCCAGCATTAAAAACATTATTATTACAATTATTATTATTATATTTTTTTTTTCCTTCATAACTTTTATTTTTCCAGAAACCGGCTTTATTTGTGATTTCTACAGCTTAAAAGGGTGCCATACCACTGGTGGTATCGTAAAAGAGGACCCTTAAGGGCCCAACAGAAACCCTTTTAGCAGAGCGGAAAGAAAAGTAAAATACATGGAAAAAAAAATAACAACAAAACCCCCACAGGGGAAGAGTATCAAATATTAAAATAGTTTTAATATTTAGAAGGTGATACTCACTTGAGATTGAAATCAGCCCAAATTGATGTGTGCAGCAGAGACAAATATGGTACAAATCAGTTATAATAATAAAAAATCAGAACTAATTAAGAAAAAAATTAAAAAAATAAAAAAAAAGGATGTAGGGGGGAATAAACATAATTTCTCAATATCTAGAGGAATGGAAAATCCAACGCGGACACCGCTGCCGCGGGTGCCCAGGGCAGCAAGGGCGAGGAATGGGGCTGGGTTACAAAGGCTGAAGGTTTTTTGGGGTGCAAATGCCTCTCGGCTGCCCGGGGTTTGCTCAGGACGGGGTTTGGCAAAGGGAGACACCTCCCCAGAGGCGAAAGGCTTCGCAGGTGCCGACAGGTGCAGGTGGATGGAGGCGGTCCCGGTCCCGGTGGGGATAGCTCAGCCCCCGCCCCAGGGATTGCGTCGGGCACGGAGCTTCGCTTTCCCGCAGGTCAAATTTGGGAGGGTTTCGGTTCAGAAAGGATTGCGTCATCTGTGGGTACGCCCCACTGCCTGCAGGGCTTTCAAAACCCAACGGGATCGAGTCACTCAGCAGGGGTGGTCGATAAACAGAAATCGAGGAAAAATACAAAATTAAACCCAATAAATGCTATTTCCGTGGCAGCAGGCAGGATCTCTTCGGGCAATGCCCGAACACGTCGCACCGCCGGTCTTGGATACTTTTATTTCTGGGGAGAGCTTCACCATCACATCTCTCCGCCTCCTCTCCCTGCAGCTGATACTCCCCAAAATTGTTGGCCTTTAGACTTTTTAAATAAATTCAGCTCATCTGAGAGCAGGCAGTCGCCGGCATTAGCCCAAAGCGAAGATCTCCGCTCCCTTCCAGCTGGCCACAGGAGCATCTGAGCTGCACGATTCAGACCAGGGATCATCGGGTCCATTTATCCAAGAGCAAAACCAGAGGAGCCATCAAAAGACCACCTGCTCAGAGCCCGATGGCCTCTTCTTTTTGAAAAGGAGTAAGAAAGAGGAGAAAAAACAGTCCAAGGAGGTTTCCACACCCAACCGGGACATCCTGGGGTGTCCCAAACACTGGTGAGGACAAAACACCTCCAGCGTATTTTCTGGAGAATACGTTTCCATCGGCAGCAGGCTGGAATTAATGATCTAAAATGTCTTCCCCCCGCCCCCCGCCAATATTTCCTTTTTATCCATCCAGGTCTGGCTGCTCCAGGCTGAGGCCCCGGCTCTCCGGCACCGTTTGCCGTGTCCCACCAAGCACCAACACGCTCATCCATGGGGGACAACACTCTACTNTCCCCCCCCCCGCCGCTGACCGAGTAGCTGCCTCCTTCCATGTCCTCGGCCAACGATCCAGTGGGATTTATCCATGATGGGATTTATCCATGGTGGGACCCCCCCTACCCCCTTCACCTTCCCCACCCAGTGCTGAAAAAGATGTGTACTCACCTGGGTCGGGAGCAATGCACTCGCACTTGTACATGGTCACGTAGTCTGGCTTGAAGTCTGAATTGATGGGATAGTACTTAAAAGCTCCGATCATCTTCTTGATGGCATCGTAGATGAAGATGAAGCTGATGAGGGTGGAGAAGCCTTCCTCCGTGAAGCGGGTGATGTACTTTATAATGAAGCTGGCGTCGGTGGCCACCAGGATAAGGCACTGTAGGGCAGAGTGCAAGCCGATCCAGAGGCGAAACTCCATGTAGTCAATGCCGTTGCCTCTGAAAGCGGGGACAAGGCGAAAGCGGCCCCGTGAGAGCATGCTGTGGGCTGGAGGACAGCTCCCATCCCGGTACGGATGGGTCCTGGCTCCCCCTGCCATCGGCCAGCACCTACTTGCTGAAGTCGAAGAGCAGCTTCTCGAAGATGAGGATGGGGCCGGTGCTGCTAAGGATGATGAGCGGCTGCCCGGCAAAGAGGCAAAACATGGAGCCTGCCATCGCCGTGCCGAGGAAGCTCTCCATGACGCCCTGGTGATGGATCAAACCCAGCGTTACGGTGATGCTGCACCACGTTACATCCCCACAGACACCCCGGATGGAGATGGGGATTAAGAACCTCTGCTTGAACCCATATAGGTTGGTTTGGACCACGTCCCCTTGTTCTGGGTGTTCTCATTGAGATGGGATTTCCCATCCAGAAGGTATTTCAGGGCTGCCAGTCCCACTTGGCAAAGAATTTTCACCCCCAGCATTAAAGCCAGGCATGGCACAAGGCAGGGTAAAACCCATCCCATCCCATTCCTGCTTGCTGTCCCCAAGCCAAAGTGACCCCCTTTCCTTGGACTTGACCTGGTAGTTGTCCGTAGCGTCCCCAAGCAAGCCCCCGAAGGTGATGGCATTGGTGATGCAGCCCAGGTAGATGAACAAGATGGCAGAGATGGACTGGATATGAAAGCCTTCATAGAAGTCGCTCGGGAACCAGGGCAGCTTCCTCTTGATATCCAAATAGAGGCCACCACAAAACCTGGGGAGACACCACCGAGGACCAGATGCATGTGCCTTCCACCGAAATAACTACGGTTCTGCACCAAAGCCTGTGCCCAAAAGGGTTTCACCCCTCTGTGCCCCAGGAGACCATGGGGTGAGGCAGGAGGAGATGCTGATGGGTGCTGGGTGGTTGGGTGTGGCTCACCTGCCAGTCCAGGCGAGCTCTTCCCCGATTTCGTGAACTTCGGGCATCTCCCCGTCATCGCTGCCGCCTCCACCGCCCCCGGCACCTGCCCCGCCGGCCGTGCCGTTCATCTGCCCCACTTCGTTCAGTGAGAAAACCGATTTCCTGCGGGAGAGAGCCACCAGCGTCGGCCACAGCACCTGCCCCACCAAGCCGGTCCTGCTGCAGGACCAAGACCAAAGCCATGGTGTAGCTCTCTGCCTGCACTAGAGCTTGGGTTTGGGGGTGAATTTGGAAAGATCAAGAGCTGTATTTGCTCAGCCCATGGGGGGAATGCAGATTTTGCAGAGTGGAAACGGCTCTGTGCTGATCCGGGGGCAAACACTGCTGAAAAAGGAGCATTTCTGGAAAATCTGTAGAGATTCTAGGGATGAAGGCAAGCAAAGCTGCTGTTCTCTTCCAACATCTCCAAACCAGGAGAGATGGGGATGGCCATGGGGCTGGGACCAGCCCCACGTCTCCCACCTACCTCTTCTCAGCCGAGGGCACTTTTTTGGGTGGCTCAATCCTAATGTTGGGGTCCCACTCGCCGGGTGGCAGGACAATGACTTCATCCAGAAACTCATCTATGCCGGCGATCAGGTCTTCTCTATCCCGGGCTTTGTAGGCAACGTCGCTGAAGAGCTGGGGGTGGAGAGAGGAGAGGTGTCAGCCTGGGAACAGCGTCCAGCACGCACATGTCCTGCGTCTATATGGGATTTTAAAATGCATTTGGTTGGGCGATAGGACGAAAATTGCTTTTTATTTCTCGGCTCTGAGCAAGGGGAGTCTTGGTGTGGACTGGGAGTTGCACCTACTCACATCGTCCACCATGAGGGTTGCGATGGCTCTGCCGATCTCATTGTAGGATTTGGCTTTTCCCGCGGGACCAAGGAGAATAAAGAGGAACCTGGGAAGGGAAAGGCGCCGTGTTGACAACCTCGGACCCCCCGGCATCTGTGTCGTGAGACCACTCGGTGCTTTGGACCCGAAGGAATTGCGCTCACCTGGTGGGGACGGGCACCTCCGTCACCCCTCCCAGCATCGTCGCCTGGAGGAGCCGCACGAAAGCCACGAAGGGCTTCTCCAGAAACTCCACTTCTCCTACCAGCACGTTGGAGGCCTCCGCATCCTTGGGGATCTTCTTGATGAACTTGTTCTTCAGCTGTTGGAAAGAGGAGGGTAGGGAAGAGAGCGGTTGCCAAAATTTGGCTTCCCCCCCCTCTTTTCCACACCCCAAATGCAAAAGCTGAAGGCACAGATTCAAACCTCTTCATCTCTGCTGGTCCCAGGACTCCCGGAGGTGGGGATTCAAGAGCAACAGCCAAGAATAAACCAGGAAGAATTCATATAGCTGAATTTCTTCGTTACTCAAAACCATCCCTAAGCCCGAGATTAACCTGAAATCACACGCTCAGGGCTCCCTAACGCAACGTGCAACCGGGCGGTTTGCAAGAGGTGCTTTGCCGCGCCGGGGTCTACGTGAGGAAAAGCCCCGGCAATCCCCCCAGCTGAAAATCTGAGCCAAAAAATACGGATCCTGGAGCAAGACAACATGCATGTTTGCAGCCCTGCAGCCCCAGGTTCCCCCGAGACCCTATATAATGCAGAAACGCCGCTTGGTGCCGGGCACGGGGGATGTTTTTGTAGCTTATTTCCAACCCCCCCAGTCTCATCCTGGGAGCAGGAATAAATAATGGAAGTAGGAAACCTCGTTCATGGATTTATTCCCCGGGTCTCCTCTCCCCTGCAGCTCTTTCATTATTAGTCTAAAAGGGTTCAATACCAACCCAGGCAGGGTGTTATTATAATCTATATGCCAGCATGAGGGGAGGCATGTGAGCCGGGCAGCGAGCTCACCCTTTTCTAATCTTTTAAACCCAAATGGAAAAAAAAAATAATCATAATAATAAAGCAACTCCTCCAATGCAGCTTGGAACAAGCAAGAGCAGGAGTTAACAGTGACCACTAAGCTTCATGTAACACTTAAAAAGTCCCTTTGTAGTGGGCCTAATAGGGCGATTAAACCTAAATGCTTTGCATATTTTGGGATTAACACTCCGCACCCCACTGCTGAAGGCTGATATTTGGGGTTTGTTAGCGGGCAGCTGGCTTGCTTTATTGCAGCTCTAATTTAAGAAGATGCCCTGGAAACCTTCTGCCTTCCCTGATACGGTGGCATCCCTTCCCTGTGGCTCCCAGCGACACAGGAATTCCCATCCTTCGCGTATCCCTAAATTGCATCACCCCAGGTAAGCCCAGCAAGGACATCCCTGGGGAAAAGCATGTTCTTATCCCCTACAAACCCACGTTGCGCTTCATTTTCCCTTAGGTTTATGCTGAAGTCAGCATAGTGTTCAAGGCCAGGTTGGACGGGGCTTTGAGCAACCTGGTCTAGTGGAAGGTGTCCCTGCCCATGGCAGGAGGGTGGAACTGGATGATCTTTAAGGTCCTTTCCAACCCAAACCAAACTATGATTCTATGAAATCACACACAAACAGAAATAGAGTAAAGCCCATGTAATGCATCAACAGTTCCCAGCTAAATAGCCTCAACATTGGGATGGGGATGGGACAGACAGGAAAATAACCGCACAAAACCCTGAAAACGCTGCTGCTCCATCACGTCAGCAAGCAGAGATCTCGCCCATCTCCTTCCCAGCTCTCCCATGCAAAGCAAACCAGGAGAAAAAGCCCCCGACGGACCCTCAGCTGAGCTTTGCATTAAGAAACCCACGTCCATCAAGCTGCAAGCGGATGGAAAATCAGAACCTGCTTCTGTATTTTACAGACCATTATCTCGAGAGCCGTATCCACCTTTGCAGACCCAAGTGCTTGGGTGAGATTTACCCCCCCGCAACCTGCCCTTACCCAGCCAAGCAAAGGCTCTTTCAGCTTCCCTGCACTCTTCCAAGCATGTTTCCTTTCCTACCTAAAGATTTTAAGGATTTTTTTCCTCTACCCTAAGGATCTCAGCTATACCAGCATCCTCACGTGTCCCAAATTCTGCCTTCAGCTTGCAATTACAGGTATTATTTCTGGGACAGCTTCCCCATGAGTTAGCAGGGATCAATACGTGTATTAATTTCCCTAATTAGGAATTTGTGTGGTTATCGACCGAGCGAAGCTGCACAAGGCTCACATGGACTTTAACAACCACAGAGTCCCTGCCCCATCGCGGGTCGTGTTGGTCCCTGCAGCATCGTACTAATGTTTTGGGGGACGATTACCTGGTCGGTGCTCGGTGTGTCCGAGATGTCGTTCATGCTCCGACTCTGCGCGTGACCTGATGGAGAGAAGAGAGAGAAGGTGAGAAAACCGCCCCGTGATGCACAGCCGTATTTCAACCCCATGTGCAGGGACAAAACATGGTGGGAGGACTTCAGTGCAAAGAAAGAAAAACATTATTTATTATAGCTGGGCTTGCAAACCAGGTGCAATGAGATGAAAACCCAAGAATATGAGTTTTTCTGAGATCAGTCACCCTGTGGTTACACAAACCACGTCTCATTTATGGCTGTGGCGGGATCCCCTTGTAATTGCAATCTCCCACCTATTCATATTGCAACTTGATATACTTTTTCCCCGCCTTCTTTTTGGACCGTTTCCGCCTCCACACCACCCTCCCCGGCTTACGCAGGCGGCCGTAGCTTGCGCTCTGCCGCATCCGCAGGTCCTCGGTGGAGCGGTGGAAGGCAGCGCCGGCGGCCGGGCTCCGGACGGGACTGCGGGCTGGGGGAAAGGAGGCATTAGAGGAGATGCAGGTGCCACTGGGAACCGTTGGGTGATGCTGAAGGCAAAAGGCCGGGCTGAAAATCAGCTGCCCGGCACAGACGTGACCCTTCCAGCACTGATACACCGGCAATTTGCTTTTCCCTCTCACTCTCATTTGCACTTTTATCCCACCCAAAGTAGTTTTCCCATTAGCAAAGAATAAACTGCCTTAACCCAGCTCTTCCCACCCCACCAAGAGTCTCTTTGAGACTATAAATGGCTTCAGAAGTGCAACTTCTGTTACTTAGGAAGACCCAACACTTTATTTGGCTTTTCGATCTCCAATTTCTCCAAGGAAACCTACACTTGAAATTTGCCATGAACTTCACACTTGAAAATATTTACACTGGCCACCACCGAGTTTCATGTGAATTGTTTCTCCTCCCTGAACCAGTGATGAGTCCCATTTTTCATCGCAGATGTTTAAACTCAGTTACTGAGCTATAAAGACTTCCCTTTTCCCCCATGAGTTTTCTGTGTTAAAGCCCAGCATTTTCTCAGAAAACCTCCTGAATTCCCAAAACTGTGTTTTCCTTGGGGAAAAAACATCTAAGTTCAGTTTTGTTGAGCTGCTCTGCATCTCTCTGAAACACCAGCTGCAACCGCAGCATCTATCTTAACTCTTTTTTTTTTTGTTAAACCCACTAAAAATAATGATGAAATTCCCGCTGGGCGTGACCCTGTTTTCAATGTGCCGCTGGTATTTATTCCAATATCATGGAGCTGCCGTTGGCACAAGAAATGTGAGGGACCCCTCTGCTGCTGCCAACCATCTTTTCCTTGGTGTCCCTACTTACAAACTCAAAGCGATGCCATCGTCTCAGCACGGAACTAGAAATACGTAAGATGCCCCTATTTTTCCTACCTACAGGGACTAACTACAACATTTCAAAGTCATGCTCTGTTTTGAAGCCTTCTGGGCCAACGTTAGCTCAAATATCCAGTCCTCCGACATGGATGATGGCTGCTTTGAAACCTGGGGATGCCCACGGAGTGGGAATATTGCTTACTGACAGCCTCTTCCATGTGTGCTTCGAGCTTGGGCGCTGCTGCTTCTGTCTACTCAAAGCCCAAAGACGCAGCCAAAGCCCAGCAAATCCCGGGCTCCACCAAATGACCTCTGTTTAAACCTAAGTAAATAATCTAGCGTGAAAACAAACAAATCCCCTTTTATAATGGCTCAAAAATAGGCAGGTTCAACCACGGAGCAGACTGGATTTGTCTGTAGGCTGCTCTGCCAGAAAGCCCCTTGGCCAAGCGTCCGCCAACGTCATTGTCCCTCACACGACACCGTTGTCCCTCACACAACGCCATTGTCCATCTCAGCAGATATCTCCTTAGCTTCCAGCTCTCTATGACCCCACCAACCTTAAAGCCACCGGTGGCAGAGCTTTTGGGGTCTTTCTCAATACAGGAAATAGTTGGGTGCCCCAAATGGTTGTGTTTCCCCCTTTCCTTCTCTTGAGATCTTCCTCCCCACCGGGCTCGCTTGCCAAAGACTCAAGGATGCAACCGGGCACAGGTTGGACCCCAAGGACTCACTTGTGTTGGAGGAGACGGACTTTCCGATGTCGGCCAAGGAACGGTGGATTGGCTTCTTGGTTTGGTGACGGTGCTTCCTGAGGAGCACGTAGCTTATCTTCTCCCGCAGCTCCGGCTTGAGCAGACCGTCCTCAATCTGCTTCTCAATGACATCGTCTGTAAGCACCAAAGGAGGGATGGTGCATGGGTTACCCCACTGCAAACTCTCCCAGAAAGCTCAAGTCAACAACACGTTTTGAACCAAGCTGATGGCTCTCAACTCCTGTCTTTGGTTATTCCCACGCAAGTTGGTTTATATTTGCACTCAGCAAGTAAATGCATCGAAATCTGTTCCCAGAACTTTAGGACATGGGGAAAAATCCCCCCGAAACCACTGGTACCCTCCAGCTCCTACCTATAATTTGGGGCAAAGAGTAACCATCTAAGTCCAGGAGCACCGTTCCCGTCTGTAGACAGGTCCGCAGCTCAAAGAGGCTGTGCAAAGACAACGTGGACACGTGGGGCTTGCTCCACCTCTCCCCGCCTTCCTCCACCTTTTCTTCAAACTTTATCCACCTGAAATGAGAGCGGCAGCCGTGGGGATGGTGTACGAGAAGAGAATAACAGAATTACTTTTCCTGTGGAGTTTCCCTTCTGCAGGTGGCATGGCAAGCCCGGATTAATTCACCTGGCAAAGTTTTTGCTTGTTATTCAGGACGGGAATGGAGAAATCAAGTAACATCATTAGACAAAATGCCATTTGCACGGTTGCAGAGTGGTGCGCAATCTCTCAGCTCCGCCATTGAACTCAACCCCGCAGATTTCACCCTCCTCAAATTGCTCCTGCGAGATCTGGGAGGTTTTCCCATGGAGCTGACCCCGCCTTAGCCAGGATCCACACCCGCATGGACCAGCCGTGCACGCGGGAAAGCCAAAATGCCAGGGCATTGCAAACGTCTTTTTAATTCCTTAGCAACGCTCAGTCTTCTACCTGGGCGCTTCATTCCCAAGGTGGGAGAGGATGGGGTTTGAGAGCCCTTGGAAATCAGCCCTTCCACCTCTTTATTTTCCCTTAATTTTACAATTAAAAGCTTTGGAGCAAATTTGGGAATGGTGGCTGATTTCTCCCAGCTCTCCGTTCCTGGCGATTGGGAACCGGGGAGGGCAGGCGGCTCTCGGCAAGACGTTGATTTGGGGGAAGAAAGCTGCTTTTCCTTTACAGGAGGTTTGCAGGCTCCGTGGATTAGCCTTCGCCGGGCTTAACCTTACAACTTTTAACTGGTACAACTGGGATTTGGGCTCCTGCCGCTGCAGAGGGCGCAGATGGAAAGGATATAGGAGGAAAAGAGGTTTCTGGAAAAAGCTGATGGCTCCCAAATGCTGCAGGGGAAAGGTGGGGAGAGAGCTCGGGGTTGTATTGGCTGCGGGAAGGTGCACTAAAATGCTGCTGCAAAGAGAAAATGTGGGGTGTCCCTGTTAAAAAAGCCCCCAAATATTATCTGGGAGTGCCAGGAATGGTCTTGTGTGGGAGACAAAACCCCAGAGCAGCCAAAAATATAAAATTTGGCCCTAGTGCCCATCACTCCAAAGCTCCCCACCCTGATTTCTTTGCAGAAACCGCTTCTCCAGACCTTCAAACAACGCTGCTTTTATTGGGAGGAAATTCAAGCTTCCCGCCATAGCGCCTGCTAAGCCCCGTCTGTGCTTGCCCAAAGCCGATTAGGTTGCTTTTCGTTTCTTTTTTGCCCCGTTTTCCTGCCGAAAGTGGGTTATTAGCACGCACACAGGGCGGCAGCTTGGGACGGTGCGCGGGACTCAAGGCACGTTTCCAGCGGCGCCTTTGCCCCGGGACTGGCATCCCGTGATGCTTTCGCCAAAGCTACAGCAAAACTCCATCTCCCCGCTGCGCTCGGCTTCTTTTATTTCCACTTATTTCCATTTATTGTGGATTTAGCCGCAGGTAGCGCTGCTCCCAGCAGGGAGCTATCTCCCGCAGCTAAAGAGGCTGAACCACTCCCGCCGGTGAGCGGAAATCCAGGACTTGAGAAACCTCGATCCTCCTGAGAGGAATTTGGGATACTCCATCTCAAGCCCTCCCTGATGAAAAACCCAATGCAAGCGCTGATTTTTTGCCTTCCGAGCTTTTTGGGGAGCAGGGAGGGATGAGTAGGTCCAGACCTCTGCAAAATTGCGGGGTGGAAAAATAAAGGGTTTTAGCAACAGCATCCCCGCGCTGCTGCGTTCCGAGCAGGGATGGCAACCAGGAGGATGCTTAAGAGCTTTCCAAATTTTTGGTGATGCCAATATGCAGCCCAAGGGATGGGATGAGCATCCGCAGGGCCTGATCCTGCTCTCTTCCCCATCCCTCGCGTGGAATTCCACACCCGGACTCGGAAATCCCGCATGTGCTCCTGAAAGGAAAGGGCTTGGGATGCCATCAGCATCCCTGACTCCCTTCCCAAAGCCCCCCAAAACTCCCCCGGTCCCTACTAGCCCTTACACAGCTGAAGCCAGGAACAGAAAATCCCACCTGGATTTGAGATTTTTCCCTTGGATAAGATCCCAATTCAATAAAGTGAACGTCCCTTGCAACTCCTCTAATACTTTTATTAAAGACATAGTGGGTGGGATTTTATTATTATCACTTCAGGAGCAGGAGAAGTTTAACTCTTGGCTTGGCCAGCAGAAGTTTGGGGGACAAAAAAGACCCGGGAAAATGTTCTTTACATCACCTCTTCCCATTTCCCAGCTCTCTGCTCTAATTCTCCATTTTCCCCATCATGTTACCCCATTTTTCTTCACCCCCAAGCCCTTTTCTGCAGGGCTTCGCTCTCATGCTGCAACTGGGAATGGGAAAAGCCCTGGCTCCGGGGTCGATCCGACCTGGGGAGATGTGGGAGAAGACGGGAAATCTTCCTCCATTCCTCCTCCGGCTGCTGATGCTGTGCAAAGACCTCCAAAATACCGCGTTTTTTACATTTTCCTAATTCAGGCATGACATTTTTAATCTCATTAAAAACGATGCTCATTCCCTGACCTTGTTTCCACCCAGGGATATTTAAGGGGAAATCTTACCCGACACATTTTCCACCCAAAGCATCTCACCTGGCCGACTCTTTCCACTCCATCTCCTCGCCGTCGTGCTGCAGTGTGTCCATCTCCGTGAAGAGTGTGGGGTTGGGAGGCTCATCGTCTTCCCCCAAGATGTAGCGGAGGCGTTCGGCAGCCGGTGACACTGCCGGGGGAGGAGGGGAAAAAAGAGGTTTACCATCAGCTGGAGACAAGATGGTCCCATACCATTCCCATATGGAAAGCTCCAAAGGGGTAAAAAGGGATACGTAGGGCTATTTAGGATCCTGGGGTAAAAAAAAGGAGGTTTTGAGGAAAATGTTTAAGGTGAGAGACATTGAGGAGTGGGGAAACTCGAAGTAATCCTGTCCCAAAATCCCTGTGCAAAGAGATACGGGATGGAAAGGATGAGCGGAGGCTGCGTAGCAGCCAGGAGGGGAATATATAGGTCCCGGCTGGGAATCAAGGAACGCGGCCCCCCCTACATACAATATAATCAAAGTCCCCTTCCAGGAGCATTATGCACCCCATTTCCATGGGGTATCCCACATTTTTCCCAACCACAGAGCCTGTTTTTGCCGGGTTATAGCCGCCTGCCATCAGCAACCAAATCCTTACAGTATCTGGCACTGCGCAGCGGGATGCGCGAGCTGGATTCCCAAGGGAAACGCGTATCCTTCGCGGGGAATAATACAAATTTACCATTTCTGCCGGAAAAATCCAGTTTCTTGCTGCAAATAAGCGGCCAGGCTGGGGAAGGCACCTATCGCCTCCTGCTCCCCACGGTGTGTTTCGGGAAGGGGAGCAGGGACACGTCACCTGCCTGCAAATCTCCTGACTGATGGGAAAAGGGTTTTTCATCTTTGGTGCATTCCCCGTGGCCACGGGAGGGTGACGGACCTGCCCTCTTAAAAAAAAAAACAACAACCAAACAAACCCAACAAAAAAGCCAGGCTGGGTTTTCTCTTAACCCTCTCTCCATCTTCATAGTGTGTTTTTCTAGCAAAGCCTCATAAATTTGCTTGCAGGGAGGAATCAAACAACCAGGTATGAACTTGGACCTGGCACGGATGGGATCGCTCCCTGTTATTCAAACGAGAGGTGAAAAATCAGCCCTACGGGGGGCTCAGTGGAAATGGCGTATTTTTAATACAATCTTGGGTCTTAGCCCTCTCCTAAATACAGCAGGAGCGAATCCAGCTCGGAAAAACATCTTTGTTAGCAGCATCCTCCTGTTTCCAAACCTGGGAATAAGAAAGTTGTGTAATACGGTCCCCCTGCAAAAAAGCAGGTAATTAAATCGTCGTGCATGAGCGGAGGGAAAACCGGGAATATTGCCCCGTTAACCTCAGACAAAAGCAGACAAAATCCAAGTCGCGGCAGCCGTGAAAGAATAGGATGTCCCTTGGGCTCTAGGCTGAGCCTGCTTAACCGCTTAAGCCCTTTAAGCCCCACCACCAGGACCTAAAGCCCTGTGGTCAAGTCCTCCTTCCACTTCCATAAGCTTCATTATTATGATTATTAATATTCCTGTTAATTTTAGAGCTGGGCTACATGCCTGGAAGGCTTCAGGCTCTTTAAGCTTAAGTGTTGGTCGCGTAAGAGAGGATGAAATCGGTGCGATACCAGTAACGGCCCTCCCCCGGCCTCACACCGCCTGCTTTGCTCTGCAGCCCAAAGCTGAAATTTCCTGCAAAAACCCAAATTCACTGTAAATGCAACGATCCGGATGGCAGCAAAGGGAGTTTGCTGCAAATACTCATCTTGGGTGACACACTTTAGCGTCTGAAAACCACAAAAGATAAAGGAAAGCTTGCACATAAAGAGGTTTTGGGTTTTTTTTTACCTTTTTCCCCCCATTCTCCCCCCAGCCGAAGGAATAAACCCGTCTCTCAGTGCATAACCTGTGCTTCCACCTCCTCTCCCCGCCGCTCACTGACCCGAACAAAGAGCCGGTTGCTAAACCAACAGCGCCGGGGCTTCGCCGCGCAGCCAAAATTCACGGGCTTTATTCACCTGGAGGACCCTTTCGTGGTTGGAGGACCCTTTCGTGGTCAGGAAAGCACCCAGCCCCGCAGCTGGGCACAGCCCAGTTCTCCGTGATTATTACTTTTCTCCTGGAAAATTGATCCAGCACCTAAATTAACCCCGGGAAACAGCAGGTATTCGCCTGGGGGGATAAACTGAGCAGCAGCGTCCCGAGCTCGGCACCTCCAGGGAACACAAGCGTAAAACTGCCGCAGCGACACCGGCCAAAACCCACAAAGTCACCCCAAAATCAGCACCTATTTCTTGCAAGATGCAGTTCAACGGGTACCCGGAGCAGATCCGTACCTCCCCGAACCAGCTTTTACGATGGGAAAACACTCCCAGCTGCAATTCCTGCTTTATACCCTCCATCAAACCTTCACTGCGATTTCGGCCGCGGCGGATCCGAATCGAGCCCACAGTGCAGAATTAGCTCAGCATTATCGCTGCTGATAATATAAGATAATTTTATGTACACAAGAGCATACATTTCCGCGGATAATTGGACAGGATGGACCAGTCGCACTGATTTATACCGTCTTTAATTTGAGGTGCACAGAGCCCTTCAACACCCCGACTATGATCCAGCGGTACAACCTCCCCCAGCAATGTTTTTCCAAACCAAAAATCCCGCTTTGGCTTTAGGTACAGTAAAAAAGGTGATAAAACGGGGGAAGGTGATGCCGCCCGGGGTTTGCAATCTGGCTGGGCAGCGGGAATAAGCCTTATTTAAGGCTCCGGCACATTAACCATCTGCTGTCGTGGTCCTTTTAGAGAAATGAGAGCCTTTCCTGGGGTCTCATGGCTCAGAAAGGTCCGTTCCCCCCCCCCCCGCCTCCCGCCACG
>VZSZ01000199.1:55105-82373 GCA_013398815.1 Ibidorhyncha struthersii | reverse complement strand
GGGCTCTGAGGTCTCCCCGGAGCCTTCTCTTCTCCAGGTTGAACCCCCCCAACTCTCCCAGCCTGTCCTCCCAGCAGAGGGGCTCCAGCCCTCGCAGCATCTCCGGGGCCTCCTCTGGCCCCGCTCCAACAGGTCCTTGTCTTTCCTACACTGGGATCCCTCGAGCTGGAGGCAATACTCCAGGTGGGGTCTCCCCAGAGCGGAGCAGAGAGGCAGAGTAGAGCAGATCGACAGCTCTTCCTTCAGCAAGTCAGGAGAAGCGGAAGACTACATCCTTCGAGATGCTCTCCCGACACAGAGAGTCCTTCCCTGACGTCCTCACTTGGAGCTTGCCCCATTCCCTCTTATCTCATTGCACCCACCGATCCCTCAAGGAGCATCCTGCTTATTTGACATTCCACTTAATTACTGCTAATAGGATTAATCACCAAAAGAACAGATGTGGTGCCGGAGGCTGCTGTGTGGTTACGGCTAGCAGGGCTTTCCCTATTACGGGAATTCCAGAAGTGCTGGATTCGTGCCATTCTTTGCTGGGAAAGACAACTGCAGATGCTGAAAGAAAAATTGAAGTCTGGAAACAACTCAGCATCTTCTTTTGTTATCCAAATGGCCTGAAATCAGGTTATCTTACAGCCCTGGTAACTTTTGTGTACGTATCTGCGTAGCTTTCCGCTGCCCTCAAAATACTCGCTGCTGTGCTGCGTAACGTATCTCTGTCTCAGCAGGCAACTCCTTCCCAAATACTCTACGAAATGATTTCAGCGTTGGTGTGGAGACGGCATTCATCTCCGACTCAAACTGGGCGAGATGCATTCACTCCCTGAGAACATGCGCAGGACCAAAATTGGGCTGTGCGACCTCGTGGGTCACCTGGGATGGAGCTTGCTTTGGGTGGCGAAGCGAAAATAACAAAACCAAAGGCTTTGTCATGGAAACACCAGCCGGGCTTTGGTTCTCCTATACCATATCCATCCTCTCTTTGGTCTCCAAAAGCTGCAGAAACCTCCAGGCAGGGATGCAGGAGGTCAAGGCTGGTTGGACGATGCTTGAAGATGGCTTCGTCTCTCCGTGATCCGTAGGGAGAGCCCAGAGCAACCGCTCCCATGCGGATCCGGATAATAAGATTGTGCTAATCCACGTTCCACAGCAGAGCCTTTAAGGATTTAAAAAGTTTTAAAATTATATTTAAACGTATGTCAAGCTTTAGCATTATTTACTTCTATTAGCATGTCATCACTGGGCAGATTAAAATCCCACTGCTGATGCAGTGAAAGGGCCAAGCAAACAAAATCCTTTGAAATGACAAATTTTAAGGCAAGCACGTCATTTTTTCCTCCCTAAACCAAACAGTAATTCAGACAAGATTTGTGTTGACAATAAATTGCATGCAAATGAATCCAGCGCTGCAAAACCAGCCGGGTTTGGGGACATCATCCCTCCTGCTCCTCTCCTGCCGCTGGCGACGTGGTGTCCCAGGTACCACAGGACGCAGCGTCCCGGTGAAACTGGGGATTTCTTGGAGGAAATAAAATTACCCCAAGTCTTCAATCAGCCGCCTGCATCCCGCAGCCTTCGCTCACCTCTGAGTTATGAACCAACTTCCATTCCAGCTCGCCTCTAAATATCCTCTTTCACTTAATGAAAACAGAAAAAGCTGTCAGGAATATAGATGCATTCAATATCTCCGGCACCAAGGGCACCATGTTTTCCAGAAGTAAAGAGACTTCTAACGTGAGCGCTGATTTTATTGCATTGCAATAGGAAGGAAGGCGTTATTGCAGAGGAGCGTGTTAACAAAATGTATCAAATATGAGGCTAAAAAAAATTAAAAAGCTGCTTTTCTCCCCGACTTCCCCGCCTCGTGATGGTAATCACCAGCGAGTGAGGGGAGTTACTGCTTGCAGGTCATTTAAAGTTGGAAAATTGCCTTTTTTTTTTTCCTGGCTGGTGTTTAGCGAAGTAGAGAAACCACCGCTGCCTCGGGAGGTCTCTGGTCTGCCGCTTTCGGAGCTTTTTGCTGGGGGATTTAAACGCACAGGGTTTCCACGGGGGTACAAGAGCACTGAGTTGCTGCTCTTATAGTATGCAAGAGGCAGTTGCATGCATAAAGTAAACCCAAAGCCCTTTGCATGTAGAGGGAATCAATAAAGCATGCAGACCCACCAGAAAGTCACAACATGATTTTTTTTTAATATATATATGTGTCTGTGTATATATATAATTTTTGCAATGATATCGCAATAGCAATATTTCAAAAAAAATTTTCCCAAACGCGGCTATATTTCAACATTGCAATTTGCCTTGATAATGCTGTTTGTAATTTGGCGGCACCCAAAGCTGGGGATGCTTTGCTATGGAATAAACCACCCTGCAGATGACATTATTTGAGAATTACTGCCTCATTTCCCGACCGGACACTGGAGGAGGGAGCGTGCAAAGGCTTGCACGCGCATATCCTTCCTGCACCCTTCCCTTTGCACGCTGGCATCGCCCACCTCGCCCTCCGCTCCGTGGCCACCTGGAGCACAAAATCAAGAAGGGAAACTTTGCAAAACCAACTTTGCATCACCGTTAGAAGCAATGATAATCACTGTGGCCACGCAGGTATCTGAATTATTATATGTTAACCCACTAAGCACACGACGTTGCACCAGGAAGAAGATTTGTTGCCTTATTGTTTTGTTTTCTTTTTAAAGAAAAAAGTTAAATAGCTAAATGCACAGCAAACCAGAATGGGGAGCAGATGTCTGCTGCCATTTCCCACCTCTCCAGCTCCTCCCAGTAGCAGCTCGGTGGCTTCGAGCCGATCCAAACTGGCATTTTGCAGCTGAAGACCTTGATGTCCATCTCTGGGCAGCGCCTTGGGACTCCCCTGGAAAGGCACGGCTGAAGCCTGCCCCAAATTAATCCAGTTTTTAGGGTAAGGAACTCCTGCGTCTTTATTTTCATCCAGCCAAAGGGTGAGCGGGACGTCTGCTGCGAGCGAGGGNGAAGGGGCGGGGGGGGAAGCTCTGCAAAGAACAACCCCATAGGGATTTTGTCTCAGCCTCCCAGGGGCTGTACTGTGCTTACGAGGCACCTGGGAGGACGGGGAAATAAAACTCATTCATCACTCGCAGCTTTTCATGTCCTCCCACGCCGCTTAATCAAACCCCTCGTTTGTATTTCTCCTGTCCCCGGGAGAGGGACCTCCCTGCCCCAGCAAAACCACGCGGGGACACGCAGCCAGGCAAGGGCAGTCTGATGATTTTCGTGTTTTATGCCCCAATTATAAATGCTTATTTAATCCCAGAAGGTTCTCACGGATGTCTGCAAGTCCCTGCTACTGGCAGACCCTCCAGTTTTCTCTATACAAACCAGCAAAAGCTCCAAAAGCAAATTAAAAGCCCGTTATTTTGTTCCTGAACTTGCAATTATTTCTAGCCAACTTAGAACTGTGACGCTAATTATAACGGGGTGCTGTATCCTCATTAAGCTATGGGTGTGTCTGGCTGAGCAAGGACACCATCCTGCTGCTGTTCCCAACCCATCGCTCCAGAAAATACGTAGTTATTGCCCCTGCCACGGCAGATGTCTCACTTCATCCACTGCTGTTACTCCAAGGCACGAAGAGTCATCTTTATATTACAGGAGATACCCACAAGAGATTGGAAATACATCGTCCGGTGGTTTCAGCGTCTCTTCTCCGCTCTTTTTTTTTGTGGTGGCAGTGACGCACCCTGGTTCTGCAGCGCGATCCGTCTCAGATAAACCCAAATATCGTGCTTCTCGGCATCAACGCTTGCCCTCTCCTTCAAAGCCCAAGGTTTCCTTTCCCCCTTGGAGCTGACAGCAGCCAACAAAGACTCTTTTTAAACCATTTCCAACAAGACAGTATCAGTCCTAATTACCATTTTCCTACCCACATCACAAGACCACAATTAGATCGATATGGAAATTTGGGATACTTTAAACACAACTGATGGTTATTCCTTCTCTTCCAGCACTTGAGGAAGGTAAATATATACAAGTATTTGAGGCTACGCTCCGATTTCTGTGGTTCTGGTGCAGCGCAGAGCCTTCTGCTAGACATGAGCCACTCATTTCTGTCTCCCACGCCGGTGCCGTAAGTTGTATTACGAGGCTTTTTGGCACTCAGCTCCATCCTTGCTGTGTCCCAGCTTTGCTCGCTGTCGCGTCGTGGCTCCACTTGTTCTTTAGGATTAAACGGTTTTGCATTAGGAACAGGTCTGAAGGCGGGTGGTACGGCCGAGGTCTAATTGCAATATGGGAATTTCCCCATGGGAAACGCTCGTTGATTGACAGCGCGTCTCTTCCACGTCTGGCAAAATGAAGCACGCTTGGAGTCAGGAACATTTTTGGAAGGAAAGAAGGAAAGGGCTCAACCGCTCATTTTCACATTATTATACAATAAGAAAAAGGTCTGGAAAACCACAGCTGTTTTCCCTGGGTGTGCGTATGCATGTGTGCGTGTGCAATGGGATCAGCGGCTTGATTCGGGATGGAAACATTGCATTTTGGGCCCTTTGCAGAGCACTTGAAAGGAGCTCATCTCCTCCAGTGACATTTTCCCGAGCAATCAAACATGCAAAGGTCAATTTGGCTTTCGCTTAACAAGGGCAAAAAAAAAAAATCAAGGACGGAAAATGGCAACAAAACTATGTTCAAGAGCCCTTGCAGGGCAACAGTGTGATGAACCGCATCCCGCTGCATCGCAGTCCCCACAAAACCAACTCTGGCCATGGAGAAAATAATCCATCAGCCCAACGAGTGTCTTCTGCAAGCAAAACTTTCTGCCAGAAAACCCTTTTCCACGCAAACCTCAGCGGCTGCTGCGCAGGCATGCACCCGGCTCCCGAGGTCATTGCCCATTTGGGCGGCCGTAAAACTGGATCCTCCTAAACAGAAGAATTGAATTATTTCAAGCTTTCCCAGAGCTAATCAAGTAAAAGGCAAGCATTTATCTTTTATTGGCTTTTCCTTCCATATATTGATATTTATAGATCAGGCTCTTGTAGAGGTCATGGACTGCAGATGGAAAAATCCCTTTTATTCCCTTTTTCTACTACATTAAGCACGCGTCAGCCGCTTGAGAATACACCGCCTTCCAGCCCCTGGAGCAACTAAGATATTAAAAAGCAAACAAAATACAAATTAATCTTGCAAAGAAAAAGGGAACTTTGGCAATACAAAGCCCTTTACACGAGGAAACATTTAATATTACTGTCGCCAAGAGGCGAAGACGCCAACCAGCAAAATGCCCGTTGCAAGCTTAATGCTGCATTTTTGAGGACTGAAATAACTGATCTTCTGGATTTATATTCTTACGGGGGGAACATCTACCTCTACCCCTGACGCCCTATTACTCTGTAGCTGCTCCCAGCGCGGAGCTTTGGAGATTGATGAAATATCAAAGCCAAACTGAGGTAGCAACAATTTACTGCGAGTTGGCTGCGCCACAGAGTCGATAAATATTAAACCTTGGCAGTGATCTTTCAGGGATTTTTTTTTTTTTTCCTTCTTTTTAATTGGACTTCTGCCACTTTCTGCTTCTTTAGGGTGGAGAAAAAAAGGAGTCAAAGAGCTTTTTTTTGTGCACTTGTTTCTACCTTATTACAGTGGCTAGGTCTTCACCTTGCTAAGGAGGATGAAATACCATCAGAAAACATCCCCTGCAAAGACACGGGAACGGAAAAATTGGAGATGCTTTTCCTGAGGTCAATATAAAAGGTGCTGAAAGAGCACCTGGGCATAGCAAAGGGGAGAGAGCAACGCACATGGTTATTCGGCTTTTTTAAACTACAGATGCATTTTATGCACGTGCTAAACTCCTCGGGTAATCTTGCTAGAGGCTGGGAAGGTAGGGATGCAGCCAGCATAAACCAAATGTATGTGCTTTGCTGCACCTGCTGAAAGATCTGGGGTTGATTCATAATTAAACGCAACTAGCACGAGGCCACAATGTGAATTTGCCATTGACTGCCAGTGACTAAATTAAAACGCCTTTTTGACAGCGATACAAAATGCATCACAGTTTGGCCTCGGTCTGCAAGAAGAAGGGCAAGGAGATGGGATTGTTACTGGAGAATGAAACACGGGGGAAAAAAAAGAAAGAGAATTAAAGGTACTCTGCAAAGGCAGAAAAATAATTGAGTTGCTGCATTTATGCTTCGCTTTGAATGAAGTAAGACAAATGAACACAACCGCTTTCCCCACTCCTCAAATGGGATTTATTTTTTTTCCCCATCGCTTGATGGCTTACTTAAAAAAGGCAGAGACATTCATGATTTAAGAACGATCATAAAATGACAAACTCCTCCTGCCTTGCACCGGCTGGTAGAGAGACTGGCTGCCACACGGTGACGTATCTGGGAAGGATTTTTCCCTGTCTCCTCACCCGTTCAGCACCCAACAGGACCCAGCAGATTTCCAGCTTTCCCTGAACCCGATTAGACAGACGCCCGTACGCATGAAAAAGCAAAGTCAAGCAACCTGCCCCGCGCCCTTGGCCTCTTGCACAGATATTTGGGGAACAGCAGAGAAAACTTAAAAATTCAACAACTTCCCACATGGTGGAAAGCCAAAATTTGATGGTTTCCCCCATCTGAGCACAACGGAAAGACAACGCTGAGAGCAATAATCGCCCACTTGCTGCGGGCACTCTACGCCAGCCAAAACTTTTCTTGTGTCCTTCTTTCTGCACAAGAAGAGCCAGTTGCTTACCCCAAAACCAAGCACAAATCTTGGGCGCTTGGATGAGGAACATGAGCCAAGCTCCAATCCCCTACCTTTGAACTCTTGAGATGCTCGCCGCCAGAGACGGGCCTGAAGTTTGACCCTAAAGAAGAGCAACAGTTTGAGGAAAACTGGGCAAAACCCAAAGCTAGACTCAGAACGTGGCTTATGGTCCCAATGTTCTTCCCGGCATCCTGCAAGTTTTCCACCAAGGTGGTTTGCAGCTCCCTGGAAAGGCACATTGTCCTACGTGGGACATGACAAATACCCCAGGGCCAAAGACGGGACAGGTCAATATGTTCACTCTTCCCGAGGTTCAAGGCACTGTCACCTCCCCACGTCAACGGTGCCAACCCCTTCCCCCTTAGATCGGTGATTCAAGGACAACATTCTCACCCCAGCTTTCTGCTGGCAGCTGGTAGGGATGAAGCTGTTTCTGGGCTGACAGCTCCTGGCAACACAGATGGCCATTTATAACTTAATTCCCTCCAAAACTTGACAGCATCAAACCCGATTTATATTTAAAACCTGGAAACCGTGAGCAGATGGGAAGAACGAGGTTCTTCATCTGAAGAGCATTTAACGGCACGCCAGAAAAATCATAACGCTTGCTCAAAAGCACTTGATATTCATCAAGGCTCAGCAATCCTTGTTGCCATCCCTGGTTTTGCTCCCCATCCTTCCCAGTTAAGAGCATCATGTTGGCAGGTTAATGGGTAACGCAACAGGCAGCTCCTGTAATGGGCTCTCGACATCCTGCAAGGCAGATGGAAGCAGTCGCCTCTATTACGGCACTTTCTCACCCCATTTCTGTGCATGGTACATTTCCCGGGGGTAGCACAGCAGAAGTCCATTGCTCATCTGCATGCTTTGGAGAAAGCACTTCAGAAATGCAGAGCATCGCAGCTAGGATTGGGCACAGGCTGCTCCCCCATCTCTCTTTTTCATTCGGACCATTAGAGAGCTCAAGAGGAAAGTCCATCCTTTGAAAAATTAGCTCAATGCGCCACATATTTCCCCAACAGTTTCTGCTTTATTCCACCACTATTCTACCTTTCACTGCAAATGGGAACATGTGGAAAAAAAANAAAAAAAAAAAAAAAAAAAAAAAGAAAATCATTTCATTCCCATTTAGATAAAACCCCATATCTGGAAAGCATCACCAAATACCTCCAACAGCAAATCCAACATCACATTCCAATGAGATAAAAGAAAGCTTTTGCCTGTGAGCCTCGAAAGGAATCCAAAAAAAGGATCAAATCAACACTAAATCGCCGAAGTTTTGTCAAAAACAATTCTGGAAAGATCTAAGAGAGATATTCACCTCCTTGCTAGCACAGTGCCAACAGTGCTACAAAGGGATAGCCCCAGCTGCAACCCAAAATTTCTCTCCATATCAAGCATCTGTGATGAAGAGCTTAATTACCTGTGCTGGAAAGTTGCTTGGATCCCTAAGCATCATTAACGGGAAATGGATTTCACGAGGCATGGCAAATCCTGCTAAATTTATGATTATGGTTTATTTTGGTTAATATTTATGCTTTATTTGAAGAGAGCTGTAAAAACAAATATAAAAGGATTTGCTGTGCAAACATAGGCATGCCTCGTTTTTAGATGCTATTACTTCATCAATAATTAGATTTCAGGAGTGCATTACGAGGCAGCCAGCACTGCAGTCGTAAACTGTTAATTTTGCTAAAGATGTTCTAGAAAGCGCTGTGACTTCTCCCACCCAAGACACAGATCTCAGGGGAAAACAGAGAGGAAAAAAAAAGCCAACTAAAAATGAATTCTTTTCCTCCTTCAGCACAGTGAAAGAAGCTGAGAGGACACCAACCTGCTCCGCCACATACCTGTGGAAGCAGCAGGGAGCAAACGATGCCCAAAGTGGCCTCGAAGTTGTCTTTGAGCCAGAGCCCGACAGCGTGGATGCAGCCTCGTACGTGGATGACGTTGAGCAGCTCCAGGCGCTGGAATAAGAGCGGAGAGAAGTACAGAATCATAGAATTGTCTAGGTTGGAAGGGACCTCTAAGATCATCAAGTCAAACCATCAGCCTAACACTGCCAAGCCCACCACTAAACCCCGTCCCTCAGCACCACCTCTGCACATCTTTTAAATACCTCCAGGGATGGTGACTCCACCACTGCCCTGGGCGCCTCTTCCAATGCCTGACAACCCTTTCCATGAAGAATTTTTTCCTAGTATTCATCCTAAACCTCCCCTGGTGCAACTTGAGGCGTTTTCCTCTTGTCCCATCGCCTGTTCCTTGGGAGAAGAGACCGACCCCCCCGGCTACCCCCTCCTTTCAGGGAGCTGTAGGGAGCGAGAAGGTCTCCCCTCNACACGCTCCAGCACCTCAGTGTCCTTCTTGTCGTGAGGGGCCCAAACCTGAACACGGTATCCGAGGTGGGGCCTCACCAGTGCCCAGTACAGGGGGACGGTCACTGCCCCGGTCCTGCTGGCCACACTATTCCTGACACAGGCCAGGATGCCGTTGGCCTTCTTGCCCACCCGGGCACACTGCCGGCTCATACTCAGCCGCTGTCCACCAACACCCCCAGGGCCTTCTCCGCCGGGCAGCTTTCCAGCCACTCCGTCCCAAGCCTGGAACGTCCACGGGGTTGTGACCGAAGTGCAGCACCCGGCACTTGGCCTTGTTGAACCTCACACCACTGGTCTCGGCCCATCGATGCGATGCGGCCTGTCCAGAGCCCTCTGCAGAGCCAGCCTACCCTCGAGCAGATCCACACTCCCACCTAACAGTGTCATCTGCATCACGGTTTTCATTAAGATGTTGAGTTTGGGGAGAGATGTTATTTCTTGCGTTTGCTCCTTCTTGCAAGCCAAAGGAGAAGCGTTGCATGAGAAGTGTTTGGGAATTGATTTCTCGGATTGGACCTTTCCCTGGGTTTTCTTGCCAAAAAACTGTCCCTGGGAGCTACAGACCATATGCACGGAGATACTGCAGCTCTCTGCGGCGATACAGCCCTGCAGTCATCCCAAAAGCCTCCAGATCAGCTTCTCTCCAATCACCAAGCCTCAAAACACAACTCGGGACCAGGATTTCCCAGGGCTGATCCAGAAAGGCCACACCAAAGCCTACAGGGACTACCCAAACGTGTCACGAGCCTGCCCGTGCTCTGCGAGCCTGAGCGACACCCTGGGACACCAGGGAAAAACAATAAATATGAATTTATACACAGCTGCAGTAACACTACATCCCTGGTGGGGATGAGCTTACCTGCAGATAACTAGTTTGGTTTAGGGGGGTTGGGGAAGGAGAAGCAAATCTTGTACGTACGAAGGAAAAAGCCAACGTTACCTCTTTATCAAGCGTCCTGTATCCACAGAGGGTGTTAATGACTTCTCCAGGGACCTGCAAACAGAGAATTGGTGAACAGACTTAGCTCGGAGGAAGCCAAAGGCGAAATACAAGAAATAAGAATAAAAAATAAGAAATAGAAGAGCACGCCCAGTTGCCTCGACCATTCAGCGTAGCACAGGGCAGCTACCCTCAAACCTCGCTTTGCAACCGCCGGCTCCGTTTTGCCCAGATGCAATGCTGAAACCATGCACGTCAGCAATAAGTTGTTGAGGTTTTGAATTATTTTTTTTAAGCTCCTTTTCTCTCTGTTTTCTGCTGTTTCAGAGGATGCTCAGGTGCCCCCAACGCTTTTCCAGTGGTTTGACCCAGGACCACCTCCATGTCACATGAGCATTTAGCAAAGCAGCTCTTTCAAAACATTCCCTTGATTTTCTCCTCATTTAATTCCGGCCACCATCAGTCATGTCTCTCCTTCATAATAAAGGGAATTTCATAGGGGTTAAATGTACTGGGCTTTCCAGAAATCAAGGAGGAATTTCCCCAAAGTCTCCCAGCACTTTGGGGAGAAACGTAAGGATTTTAGGCATCCCCAAAGCTTAGATCTTTATTGGCCAACAGAAACGTTTCAAGAGCTACACCTAATGAGAGAAATCCCAGCCAAACGCTGCTGTTCAGGACCTTTATAAAATAAAATCAAACCTAATTCCTCTGCTTCTGTCCAGATGGAAAGCGGTACATTTTGGGTTACAAAACTGATTCTGGCTCACCCCCAAAAAAATCAAAGCCAGAGAGTAGCTCCTGCACGTCCTGAGCTAGTTGGGTACTTTGCACCTCTGGGGATTGATCTGATGGTTTTTTTTTCAGCTTGTTTCACGGATCAAACAGCACCTTCCATAACACCGTGTATTTCTAAAGGGGCCTTGTACCCATAAAATAATAACGTGCTGAAATTATTACGCTTTCAGAAAGATGGCTTTGACAACCAGTAAAAGCTCCTGGACAACAAACCAGAAACATCCCGTGCTTCGGAGGCACAGAGATGAAAAGGGAGAAATGTGCACATTTAGGTGTAAATTATGCTTTCCTGCAAGACGAGGCATAAGAGAAATGTGCATCTCTGGACAGACTGGCCATAAAGCTGCAGCTTGTTCCTCCTGTAATTGGCAGGGAAATTATTCCAGCGCTACCTTACCAAGAGCTTCTCTACACATTACTCACAGCACTATCAAGAATCCCACCTCTCACCACTTCAAGACACTATTTACAAACTGGGCATAGTTAAGGAGACTAATTAGTCCCTGTGCATATGAAAGACTTGCAGGGAAATCTGGAGGTGAGCAGCAAAGCACCCATCAGCATCGATGAGAGAGAGCTCATCCAGGGTTGGGACAATGAAATGGGAAACCTTCAGCATAAGGGGAATTTGCAATGCTCTTAAGGTAAATTCTGTCACCTATAGTGGTATAGACGAACCTGTACATGACCAAGGATTCGCCTATTTGGTTTACATTTTAAAAATAAACCGCATTTCTTGACGGCTTTCAGTAGTCCTTGCTTTTCAGACTCACTTTCATGGACATTGTAGGACTCTGGCTGGTCAAACATCATTGCTTTCTATCAGGCTCATCGTTTGACCGCGTCTGGCTACGGCACAAATTCATCACCGCTTTTTTTTCCTTCTTGCGTTAAATAACCGAGGGTTACTCAATAGTCTCCAGTCCTGCCCATCTGTTTGAGTAATTCCCTCAACACCTTGTATTTGGGAGAAGCGTGGACCACAGAAAAGTGAGGGTTTAGCCTCAATCGACTTTTCTCAAGGTCTTGCATGGAAAAGAAGGTCAGCGCTGAATTGAAATTTCTAAGATAAAACCAGACAGAAGCGTTTCCTCTTCCAGACTGCATTTTGATGCCTTCAGGGATCACGAAAGAGCAACAAGCACAGGTGTTTAAAACCCACCAAGGGCACAAGACTGCAATCCTTGCACTTTTTATTTAACCAACTGCTTTTCTCCAAAATCAGTGCCGAATGTCAGCAGTGACACTTCACAAGGGGTTCGGAGACACTGTGCTCGGCAGAGGCATAGCTGCGCTGCAGCTTCCCTGGAGAAGGCACAAGAGCTTTGGAAAACCACTTCGAAAAGCACTCAGAGATGAGGATCCAGTCTCACACCCTCAAGTAGGTGCATATTTGCCCATTCCTTCTTCCTGGGAAGATTTTAAGGTCCACGACTTCAGAGATGAGACTCTTCAAAATTTGAAGGATGTCTACTCTCGTTAATGCAACTCAGCCTGCCCTGGAAGATGCCCCAGGGGATGCAACGCAAAGCTCTTGGAGGGTCTTGTAACAGAAAAAAATCTTTTCTTGTAAAACAGGATGGTTTTACGGCTGTATTTAATGACAAGTTGAAAACATATCGCTGCCAACCTCCTAATCCATGTTTCCCACTCCTTCCTTCAGACAAGCTCACTCCTATCAGCATCTTTTCTTCTTTCCGCAATATTACATTTCCAAATGACGTCTTCTGATATCTCTCTACTTAAATCTCAAAGATCCTCTACGACAAAAGGACGCTTCGCTCTCCATCTTTTGTTCATAAAGGCACAAATAGAGAAGGACACAAGAAGAGAAGGGTTTCTTGCCCTACAAACTGATGGATTTATAACTGGTTGATAAAAAGGTTATTCACAGCACAGAGAGCATCATGTTCATCTCTACCCAACGCAGAAGAATTCATACACGTGCCCGGGTGGTTCCTGGTTGTCCCTGCAGCTGCAGGGCCAACGCAAGATCTTCTCTTCAGCCCTCAAGTAACATATTCTGGTGGAAAGGGTTTTCGGCGGGGCTTGCACGTCGCTAAGACCCAACCAGCTGTGTATCACACAAAGGTACCTTCTTCATCCCGAGGGGCAGAAGCGCTTCTCCCACCCTCTCATCTGCCAAGGAAAACCCCCTACGACAACATTGCAACTTCAGCAAATAGCTACAAATAGACGTGCTGGAACTTGCAGTAAATGCAATTATGGAGGGGTTCACTCTCTTGTTTAAACAAAATTTTTATTAGCTTGTTTTATGTCGCAGACAGCAGAAAACTCCCAAGGGAGCTGGCTCTCTTAATCCATTTCGTGTACTATTGATATCACGTCAGGCTGTTTTCTTAACCAACAGTGCTCTGCAGTGCCAAAAATCAAATCTCTGAAGAACGAGGCTACATCTATCTACCTGGTTACTCTTCTCCCCAAGAACAGCTTTCATTTCTCATGGAGACTGAGATGCATTTGGTGAGGTCTCGCTTCCCATAAAACTGCTCCAGCTGTCAGAGCCACATTCATGGGCTTTAATTCTTGAAAAAAATATAGAGAGGATTTACTGTGGACTTTCCCTCCCAGGGGGTGGCTGCTCCAGTCCTTCGCTACAGCATCTTCCAGACCCAGCTCATCGCAACGGGAAGCCAAAAAGTTGCCTTATTTCTTACCCTGCTACATTAATCATCTATGATTTCTTATACCTCCAATACTGCCTGCTGTGCTGAGGTTTTTGTTTGCCAAATTGTCACCCAAAACCGTGGGGAGCATAAAAATACCGAGAAATGCACTTGACAATCTCCAACACATCCTCACCCGTAACACAAAAGGGCAACACATGAATTTCTAATTCCATCTTCAGAAGCTTTAAGATTCTTAATCAACGCCCTGATTAGAGATTACAATTATTTTTGCAGCTGATTTGCATGTCAGACTTCCACCGATAATTAAACCCACCTCAGATTTCCCTCTTTTTCCATTAAAAAAATCCAACAACAATACCAGGCTGATGATATATTTTCTGTGTGCAACACCGATACTCCTGATGCTCTGAACCCCATGGAAGTTTTGCTACCGGGATTAGGCTCAGCAAATCTTTTTCAGCAGCATTTATAGCATTTCTAGACACAGCAACCAGGGCTATTTGCACTTTTTTTCCCCTGCCTTGGCCCAGCTCCTGGCATTTTATCCACAGCATGCGTTAAGATTGATTGCAACGAGGCGGACGGTCGTATTAAACAAGACGGTGTCAGAGCACTTAGCTTAGTCTCAGCTGAAAAGCGCTGCTTGGGGGGTGTGCATCTTGACTTTTCAGCTCCGAGAACCAGCAGAGGAGATGCTAACGGCTCTGCAAATCCACTCCCCCCTCTCTCCATCTCCCTTCGACCCAACTCGCAGCGTGTTGGAAATGCAGCCTTGTGAGGGCACTTGTTCACAAGACCTTTTTTTTATTCCATTGCACATGGGTGGCTCTTTAGCCAAATACCTCTCCCGGCCCCATTTTCAACAAAACCCTCAGAAACCTCCTTGTTAGGAGTAGACACCAGCAAACACGATGCCCATACACCACCAATCCCTGCGGTGGCCCAGCTGAGAAACGTGTCCTCTTGGACAGGACCACAGAAGACAACAGCTCGCTTGGATCCACGCTGAGACGCAGCCAAGTCCGTTTAAGATGTCGCTATTTCTGTGCAAAACGATCCTCCGAAACCATTTTATATCACGTATTAGGTTGAAAAACAGGAACTCGGCATTTCTAACAACTCCTCGGCGTGATACAAGTGCAATTAATAGCCCAGTGCTTTGGTATTTATTTTACGTTAATACTAAAATAGTGTAGCCCATATGGATATTTTTTAGTTTCTTTATCGTCTCATGCTGACGCTGTCTCAAACTGCTTTGCAAGATGGCAATGCAGTCTATAAGACACCCTACAGCACAGAAATATGCAGTCATAACCAGCTGGAAGAGAGTGTTTTGCTGAAATATTGAGTGAAATAAAGGCACTTTCCGTGCCTCGGCCACCCTACCTTCCGGATACAGCACGTGTAGGGCACCCCACACGCCAGCGCCCCGCTACCGTTGCAGGAGTGGTACTGGTTAACTTCCCAGTCCCGGTATTCATCGCCGCCGCAGCAAGAAAACTGCAAAAAAAGAAGAAAAGTAGAGGATGAAAGGTGCAGCTGAAGGAACCTCGACACCTCCAGCCTACCACCACACGCACCCCCCAGCCTTGCCCTGCATCTCCAACACGGCTTTGCAACACCGGCACTGAGAGCCCCGATTATTTTCTGCTTTCCAGGACCCCAAATAGGAAGGGGAAGACACCATGTGAAAAAAGAAAAGTGGGTGTTTAGCCCCATTTAGCCCCATTTTAGAGGCGTGCGGCAGTTATAGATGCGTACACATGTGTATCAGAGGCATCCTTGCTTCCACGAGCCCAGGAAAGATCAGGCTCATTCATGCTTCACTGATTTAATTACAGGTGACTAATCCGTCCTATTCCCGGGGCGCGCAGGAGAGATGGCTCTTTCAGCGCCTTGAATGAATGTATTTCTTGGCTCTTGAAGGCAGCTCGGCTAGTTGGTGCCATTCGACAAAATGCTAATGAGGCTCCGCAGTCTAAGAGGGATTTCTCTTCCTGTCAAGTTAAATTAGAGATCAAATGCTACAGCTACAAAGGAAAAAAGTGTCTTTTTTCTTCTGTTCGCACAATGAAAAAAAAAGAAAAAAAAAAAGAGTTTAATGAAAGTCATTTTCTGTTCTCCGCAGAATAAAAGTGGGCTTATTATATATCAAGTCATCCCTCCTCTTGGTAAACAAGCTTCAATCTTTCCATTTTTCCCCCAGAAAGAAAAGCCTGAAGTGGGCAGGAGAGNCCCATTTCTTTAAGCACCACATTCTTCAAGGAGCAGTTTTGGAGAGAAGTTTAACCCTGTGAGCATCTGCTCCCCCTCCAGCTGATGGGGCGGTGGCAACATTTGACCAATGGAAGTAGGAAAAGCCACCAGCTCTTGGAGTCCTCCTGGCCTCCTCCTGTCCCAAAATGGCCAGATGTGGCCAGGAGCAGCCAACCCACAGATTTACAACTATTTTCTAACTGCCTACCTTTAATTCCTCTATTGTTTTTAATCCTACCCGTATCAGCGAGGGGGACCAGCTTGCAAAAGTTGCCTGGAAAGAGGGGGAGAAAAACGCCTAAAGGGATATTGGCTGTTGCTCTCCATTTGATATCCCCATGCTGCAAAGGAGTTTTTTTTCCATTTGCTTTTAAAACCACGCAAAAATTGGTACAAAATTCTTATAACGAGGGTTACTAGCTGCTGGGAAGCCTCACCGGGATTTTTTTTTCTCTGCAAAGAGAGGTTTAGCCCAAACTACTGTTGTGCCTGGATTTATTTCTCATAACCCGAGACAGACTTCGGTGTGGGTTTTGCTTTCATGCAGGCTCCCGGAGCTCAGAGAAGCATAACAAGCAGAAAAAAACCCCCAACGAGGGCCCACAGAAAAAGCCTCACAGGTCGCATCTGAGGAGCTCTCCGTGTCGAGGACCACCGCTGCCACCTGCGAGATACAGGCTCATTATGGCTAAAACCATCGCCCTGGAAGCAACGTGCTCGGAACGAGCCACGCTGGTGAAAGCTGCCTTTAATCTTCCCCGAGAAGAAAGGAGGAGGTTTGCAAACACAACACTCATCCCTCTGAGCCTTACTTTGAGTTCAGAGCCACTCGGGTTTGGGCAAGAACCACAGCCCCGGCAGCTCTTTGAAATTCAAATCCTGCGCTCAGCAAAGCGGTTTGAACTCTCCTTTTCTACCTGTACTCAGCAAACCATTAAAAAAAGATAAAGCGAGGAATGGCAGAATAGCTGCAGTTACTGACTTGGGGCAAACCTGGGCTTTTGAGTCATCGTTGTCTCCCGCTTCACGTCCCAGAGCTGCGAAGGGCAGTAGTTCAGCAAAAATGAGTGATAAAAACATCTAAATACTATTTTCTTCAGGGCAATTTATTTCCATATCTACTTGCCCCCAGGAAGCCAGACCGAGTAGGTGTTGACAGGTAAAACCACATTATATGCACCATCATCCTGGTAATGTATAATATTAATGCCTGGCACTACAGACCATAATTACTTGTTATTTTTACTGCATGATACTGGTTTAAGTGTGTAAAGGCAGTCGGCTCTAGTTTAAAGCATCACTGGAGAGAGAGTTTAAGCAAAATTCAAATCCTAAGGAGCGCGGTTTGTTTTTTCCTGCCCTAAATAAGCCGTGTGCCAGCTTACCTATGCATGGACAAGGTTTTTAATAAGGAAAAGGGCGAGAATAACCACTAAACGATGGTAACAGGCTGCTCTAAGCTTGTGTTTTATCCACAAAGCAGGTCTGGGTGGAATCCCTCCTTCCAGTTTTCATCCTCCAAAAGTGAACAAGGCTGCTCAAGTTCCATAAAACCAATCTCCCTCCTCTTAAAAGCAGTTATTCCTGTGTATTGCTTCTCCCCAGTCCTACCCTCAGGACGAAGCAACTCTGCATTTCAATCGCTGACATTGCCGCTGTTTCTGGTTTGGAAATCATACACTAATATAAAAGCTTAGAGCAATGAGCTGGATGTTCTTGCAAAGCTCCTTCTCTCGCTCAAGATAAAACGTGCAGACGTTAATGACTTATCAGCAACACTGTAAGTGTCCCCAACTTCTTATAGTACAGAGAGAGACTTTGAGTTGAAGTTCTCCCCCTGAAAACTTTTAATAAAGAGTTAAGTGAAGAAGTAGATGGGATAAACATTGTAAAAATGGAGTGAGATTATGATAAATGCCCAATCCTCGCTTGTTTGGAGATACAGAGACCTTCCCGCAAATGCATCTGCTTCATCTGGAGATTTGTGGTCTATCCTCCTTGCCAAGGCTCGTTGAGGAGAGCGCCAACACAGACTTTCTGCCTGCTCCATTTATCATTCCTACAGAGTGATCTGAATTACAGCATCCTCTTAGAGAGGTTGGGATACAACTGGAAAAAGATTCAGATCTTTCTCAAAATCAGTCCTCTCTTGAGACCTTTGGAGGGCTCCCAGTCTTAACGCGCTCAGCTCGGTAATGATGACTCCAAGAGTCAAAAGCAGGTATTTAGGTCAAGAGAGGGGAGCGTGGAGGGCACCACCGGCCTTAAATTCCAGCTACATCAAAGAAGAAGGAGCTTCGCAGTCTCCTTTTCTTCAAAGCGAGAGAGAAGATTCACATATTTATGACGCTTCAACCCCTAATGAAAGGAGGGAAATCAGGCCGAGGTGAGAACATTCAAAGTTCATCTGAAAGCAGCTCTGCTGGCAAAGCCTGGCTCTGCTCCCCAAAACCAACCAACGTGACACTGTTGCGATTTCTCTCCTAGATCTCAAGTTTGGGTTTGTTTTTTTTTCCACTTTTTCTTTTCTTTCGCCAAATGTTTCAAGCCAAGCGGTCTCCTCCCACAATAACACAAATAACGGGTAAATCAGATATCCTCACTCAAAGCATCAGCCCAAAATCCCCCAGATTCCCAGGAACGGCTTCTTGCCGGTGCTGGAAAACCAAATGATACATTAGAGCCAACCAAGCTTCTCTGGACCGGTCACATGCTTAACGGCATGGATAATAACTTCAAATCCTGAGTTTAACTTGGCTTTTCAATGTACTTCAGGAGATGCATCATTCCTTTGCTGAAGTGTGGCTACCTTGGGTTTCCAGAGACAAAAGTGAAACACATCTAGCCAAGGCTCAATGACAGAAATTCGGAAGGCATTTTAATTTAATACTTAATTTAATATTTAGTGATATCCTGGTTTGAGGTACCAAACCACAAGTACCTCAAACAAACCGCATGGTGCATAAGGCACGAGCAGCAAGGCAAGAGCAAACACAAGGCAAGAGAAGCAGCGTATCAAAAGTTCGACTAAAAATAAAAATTAGAGTTGCGAGGATGGTTTTATCGACCTGCAGGTTGGCAAAAGGATAGGGGATGGATCCTGCCAGCTCCTGGCAGGCTCTGAGCATTAGATACAAGACAGAATATGCAACCACACACCTAAAAAAAATTAAAGCAGACTATGCCAAGCCCCAACATTGGACTGGACATAGCTCTTGACAGTCCCAGGAGCAGCTTGCCCCTGGTGCTGCCCATGGAGAGGCTGAAGTTCTCCTCTCCTTCCAGCTATAGCATGGAAACACCTTATCTGCGCATTTCCCGTTGAGCTGAGGACTTGACCAGCTACCGATGACACCTTGAGTAAATAGGCTTACCGAAGGTGGCCTATCTAAGGGTCGTTGCAGTCTTGAAGCAGCTTTAGCACATGTTATTTTATTCCTCCATCTCTCTCTATGCAGATTGGGGTAGCTACCAAAAAGCTTCCAGGCATTAGGCACCGGTTTCCCATCAAGATTGGGAAATATAAATATCCTCGTATGGTCCACGCCGTGGTGTGGAGCAGAAGGTGCTCTTTGCAGGGAACACAGACGGCAGAGTAACCCACCGAAAAAGCCTCCAAAACACTGCGGGGTGAGCTTGGAGAGCAGCACAACGCAAAACTGGGCAAAAAGAGCAGCGGAAACAAAAAAAGATCAAGGTATCCAAGATAGATCAAGCAAGGCACCCTGGGGATGGAAATAAGTTCTAAAAATACAGGGAAAACTAATGCTTCTGCTTCAACAAGGCACAGAGTTAATCACTCCTTGAAAAACTTTGCAACCAGAGCGCCCCGATGCCGCCCCCCCTCCAAAACCAAACCTTTTCTTGTACAAAATCCAAGATGTTCTTAAAGTCAAGGTCATCATAATAGTGTCTGATGCCCTCTTGGATGTTGGAGTGGAAAACAGCGTTCATCTGGGGAGAGAAAAAAAAGCAAACAACATGGCTCACATGTGGAAAAAGCACCAGGAAAATACTGCGAAATGTGAACATTTTTTCATAGCAAGTGTTGCCAGCTGTTATCGGAGTAAGAATTTTAACCTACATGCTGGCACAAGGCTATTTCTTGGGGTAAAATTAATCGGTTTTGAGATCTGAGTGTTAGCAGCATCATTTTTGAGCTATGAGGGTTGGCAGCATCCCACAGCACCTCCCCGTTTCCTGCACATCCAAGCTGACCCATGCACAGATATCCACATGATTTTTCTCTATATGCTGCATATTAAATTTAATGTTTAGGGTGACTTCTTCAAAAACCCCCTCAAGCTCTCCGATCCCATTGACTAACGGGATTTAAACCACTGGCAGGGGGGGTTCTGCTGCATTAGGAGGGGCTGGAGGAGGTGAAATGGGCTGTGGCAGCCAACACTGCCGGCTGCACAGTGATTTATCTGTGGGATGAGCTACACACGGGAGCAGAGACCTCATCAGAGCCCTCAATCACTCCTAATCCCAACAAATCATCCAGCAATTCAATCGTGCCCTGAAAGGGAACGGTGCAGCCGAGCTGGGGCTCTCCCTGCTGCTCTTTCAGCCGTATCTCCGAGGACACTTTGACACATCAGGCACTTCACATTAAACACTAATTTAATCGAAAATGTATTTTACAGGTGCCTGGGAAGCTTATTAGTGAGCTGGGAGCAGAGGCTCGAAATGTCCTATGCAAAGCCCGGCGCAGGTTTGTCANGAAGAAAACGTTGTTTTTCATAATTCACTCTGACATGAAAATTAGAGGTTGGGCAAACCAGGAACGGGGAGAAGAACGTGAAAAAAAGAGAAATGAAGGCACGTCAGAGCAGCAAACAAAGCCTGCCGACAGCGAGGGATCAGGCAAGGGGATGCGAAAAAACCTTTAAGAAATTGCTCATGTGGAACTTTATGAAAATGTTAATTCCCGGCTTGCCCACCGCTAAGACCAACACAACAGGCAACACCCAGGTTTTACTGTTTTCTGCTTGTTTTCCCCTGGATATGCTCACCCCGTGATCCTATTGCCCTCTGAGAAGATGACAGCCCGGAGGCAGCCTCTGTAATTAAATCTTGATTTTAAGGTGGGAGATAAATGTCGCAGGGTTAAATCATTAAGTTCTGGTTATGAGACCTCTCCACTCTCTTCCCTTGAAGGATGCCAAACCCGTTATCTCCGATAATCTCCAAAAACCCATTTGCATATCAACGGAGCCCATTTCAATATTCAGTAGCTTCAAGGCCACTAAATTCATTCCTCATCCCTGCTTATTTAATACAAAATCCAATTAAATATGTTTTAAACAAGTTTAATAAACAACCATTGTTCCAAATGCAGATTTGTGCCTCCGAACAATTTTAGGTCAAGTGGATTCATTGCTTGTCGGATCTCTCTTTTCTCTCTCCCTCATTGTTTGATTTTTAATTAGGTTTTGATATTGTCTGTTAAATTTAAAATAAGGGACAATTTAGGTGCTAATGGTTTCTTCTCAATCCAGGAGTTTAACCATGAGGCTGCAATCCCCTCTCCTGATGGCACCGGCGTTTTCCCCGTTGCATCCCTGTGGTGCAGGATGGTGCTGAGCACCACCACCAGGATTTCATGCTGAGTTTCACAAATACAGCCTCTACGTGGCAACACATATTGATTTTCTATACATGGGAAGGACTCAAGCAATCTGTTTTTCCTCAGAGAAGCACATCTCTCCTCTGGTGCACCGCATTTTTCAGGGATCGGAGGGTTTCGGAGAGCTCTGGGAACCTGCTAGATGGAGTTGGCTGCAGCATTCAAAAGGCAACACCCTTCCCCCTTGCCTCCTTTCAACTCTGGGGATCACCAAGCACACAACCCCAACCCCAACCTGTCTTTGGGGATCACCAAGCACATAACCCCAACCTCAACCTGTCTTTGGGGCTCACCAAGCACACAACTCCAACCCCAACCTGTCTTTGGGGATCACCAACTGCATAACCCCAACCCCAACCTGTCTTTGGGGATCACCAAGCACACAACTCCGAATCTCAACCTGCCTTTGGGGACCACCAACCACATAACTCCAACTCCAAGCTGCCTTTGGGGATCACCAAGCGCACAACTCCAACCCCAACCTGTCTTTGGGGATCACCAAGCACACAGCTCCAACCCCAACCTGTCTTTGGGGCTCACCAACTGCATAACTCCAACCCCACCCTTGATGGGTTTGAAAGTATCAAGCTATTTGTGCAAAGGGAAATAGACTTTTAGATCCCGTAAGTAGGTATTTCAGACATTGTTCTCCTGCCTTGTGCATTCATTGAACCAGGAGAGACTGAGATTAGCTATTTAAATGTTTGATCGATTGCAAGGATAAGATTAAATGGAAAATGGCAGGGTTTCTTCAGCAGAAGGGCGGGTGGCCAGAAAGGACATCCGTTGGAAGCATTTAGCATCTTGCCAGCTCAGCTATAACTCAAACCTGTCTTTGCAAATGCAAGCCAGCAGTTAACATAATTGAAGCGAGGAGCTTAATGAGTCCTCAGGAAAAAAATAAAACCATGGGTTTTTGGCTGAGAGTCTGCACAGGGAGCTGCGGTGGGGGCTCTGGGTGGTGCTGGAGGTCCATCGCAGCTCTGGAAGCACGATGGGCAGCCCCAGAAGAGCATGAGTAAGGAAAAACTTCCAATTTCAGGGGTACGCTAACAGACACTCGAGGATTTTCCTCCCTGAGGACACGTGGGGCTGCAGTTTGTCACCATGCAGCACCCAAAGGCCTCCTGATTGTACCCACCTTGTTTTCAAAGATGATTTCAAGGAGTATCAGCAGCAGCTCCGTGAGGAAGATCACCAGAAGGACCCAGAAGAACTGAAAAGAGAAAGGGAAGGATTAGCCCTGCTCCGAGCCAGGCTGTGTCCTCTGTCAGTGGTTAACCACAACAAAGGAGACCTGGAAACCGAGAGATGCTTTGAAACACTTAGAAATCAGATAATTTCATTATGAGCTCCCCAGGGAGCTGCAAACCTCTTCCAAAGATCTCGGTCCTAATAGAGAAAACAGTTTGTTCCCTTGTAGAAATAGTTGCAGGAAGGATGGATTGAAAAAAGAAACCAGATGCAATTTGAGTGACCAAATTCTGCATGGGAAATGGGTAAAATGGATGCAGTGGGAGCAAATGTTAATCTCTGGGTGGATGTAGGTGTGCAGCATCCCTCTGTGATGGGATGCTGGCGCTTGGTTGGACTCCGATGTTTCCAAGCTGGGCATCCAACAGAGGATCATCCGCCCTCCAGAGTACGGGCAATAACTCATGGTCTGCCAGAACTGACTGCAGCAACAGATTTAGGCTGGAAATCAACGTCCTGATGGAGCAAACGACTTAAACTAGAAGGTCTGATGTTCTTGCAGCCCACACCCATGCGTCTCCTAATGCTTTTGTCCCTGAGAGGTCCCATCGGGCATCGCATCTGACTTTTCAGAGGACGGAGAGCAAAGCTCTGCTCAGCTTACTCTTGTCTCCCCAAGGCTACCGCCATCAGCAACTTTGGAGGCTCGCCAGGAAAAGAAAGGTGGAAAGTTACCATGGTAACTAGCTAAAAATCCAAAAGCAAGTTAAGAAAAAAGGGGGGGGGAAGGTAATTTATTACCTTGATACTCAATTTGACCATTGGTTTATTGGAAGAGTCTGGTAGCGTGGGGACCTGCAAACCCAGAAATCCTTTCCCAAGCTTGGCAAAACCAAAGCGTCGTGGCAACAAAACACCACTTCGTGCCCCAAGCCGCCGGGATTTTTAATTAGCCACCCACCAATTAACCAACCAGGTTTGCACCATGCTTGTTTGCTAAGAGCTAGCTAGCACGGAGAAACAGCATCGCTTTCATCGCCAGCTAAATCAGCTCATAACGGGCCAGGTATAATTAGGCAAGGGATCCCATAATTAAAGAATACAATTAACCAAGCATCTGTTATCTCGTAGGCAGAGATGATATGCAAAACACCGCACGCATCTAAACTGATATAAACCAGGGCTGCTTCGGGAGGAAGCCCAAGGCGGCGCGGTTCATGGCTTTACCCAGCAGAGCACGCCTAGGGCTCGCAATGCTGCAGCAAGAAAGAGAAATTCAATTTTGGAACCGTTTTTGTTCTTCAACCTTANAAAAAAAAAAAAAAAAAAAGAGCGCTGTCTTCTGTTCACGGGGAAAAAGTACAAACTCTTACCAAACCCACCGTGAGCACAGACAAAAGACCGTGGCTTTGAAGTCCAAGTGGGGACCACTGCTGTGTTCACAGTCAGACCAGCGCACCAAGAAACACCTAAAAATCAGCAGAATGATGCCCACAGAGCCTTTCTTCTTACCAAACTCCTGTGAAACCACCAACCCCTGCTGCTCTTCCCCGAAATCGAGAATTTTAACCCGAGAGGCCCTTTGTGCAGGTTGTGAGATGGTTTTTCTGCTCTTTCTAGTGCTTTGGCCATTGCACGCCACGCACCGATTCTATCCCCCGCTTTCTTTCCTTCTTTTGCTCTCAATTTCTGCGCTACGGCTTTGTCAAGCTGAGATATAAAAGGCAATGTTTATGCAATCCAACTCTGCCTGCTCCGTGCATGTTGAAATCAAGGCGAATGTTTAATATCCAGGTTTGATATCTGATTTATCAACAAACGCAGGCAGGTTGCGAAATCCACGGTGTGCCGGCTGTACCCGGCTGTTAGAAAAACGATGACCGAACATGGCTTCCATATGCTCCACCAGATGAGGCGCACAGGTAGCAAACCCCACTGTTGCCAAGGGAGCGAGCCCAAAAAAGAGCTTTGCTTACAGTCTTTATAAACGGGGGAAAAGTGCCCATATTAACAGGGAAGAAAGACGCGACAGATGCTGATTGCAATTCCTTCCAAGAGGGAAACCGCAAACCTGGGAAGTCACATAGGTGATGCCCGGCTCCCCCGGGACACCACGCAACACATAACCACGCCTTCAAAAACCCCACGATTTCCCTTCTAATTTAGAGAGGATTTACAAGAAAAGCAAGAGCAAAACCAGACTCCAGCGCAAGCTTTGCAAAATGTGCAGCCTGAGCGAAAACCAGCTCTTTCCCCCCAAATAACGGCGGAACGGAACACGCAAACCCTCGCCGGCTGCACGGACACGGCAAAAAGTGGCATTTTTTTTTGCATTCATAAGGATTGCAGCAACCGCCAGTAACAGCAATGCACATTTAAGGGGCGAAACTGCTGGCAACATCCACGATCGTCCCTTCTAATTAGTGCATTGTAGCCTTTGCTCTCTGCCAGAACACGCACAAATAAATCAGCATTTTGTTCCTTAAAAAGACACCAGCAGCAAAATAAAGAGCAAAAATCCACATCAAACAGCATTTAATCCTGCCTTGAGGTGCTGTAAGTTTGAAAAAAAAAAAAGAATAAATCACAAAGCAGTGTGGTGAGAAGCTTTTTTTTCCCCCAGTATTTGCAAAACTTCACCCATTACATGGAATTGGTGGCAGCGAGCGAGCGGCCGTGCCTCCGCGGCATGACCCTCCGGCATCCCCAAGAGGAGGCAAACGCTGCAGAGGAGGGACGGGGAAGGTGCCCGAGGATCTCACCCATCGTGCAGCCCAGTTTTTGAGGAGAGAAACTCCCCAACGAAACCTTCACCTTGCTTGAGACAGCCAGATCAGGGAAAAGTTGCTCATTTCTTATTAACACTCGCTGCAGCCAGCTCCCTTTAAAGAGCTCATCAATCCAAAGGATCACAATAAATTATACTGCTTAATTTCCTCGAATACCTTGACAAAAAGATTAATCACCCCCGTTCCCATGAGCAGCAGAGCTCCAAGCTGCTCCTCCCCTCCTCTAACAAGTCTCCAGCGCCGTTTCATTCATCATTAATCTCTCCCGAAGCCAAATCGAGCGCAGAAGGAAAGCGCCCGGGCACCACGCTCTGCCTCAGGTTTAAAGACAGGTCTCCTTCCAATTTGGGGAATAACTCCCTTCATTAGGGTCATTTTACATAAGGAATAGATAGGTTGGCTGGAGAGATCCCTTCCCGTATGTCCTCTGGGTGTTTGGTTGTCTGCCACCTCCGTACACCAGGTAGGATGACTTGCTGTCAAGTTTAATCTCCCAGAAGCTTAAAAACCACCTGAAATAGCGAGTTGGTGCAGAGTAAGTGCTTCCAGCCGTGGGTTTGGCTGGCAGAGGGGTGCAAACCCGCTGCTGCGTCATTTCCAGACCACCAGCAGCCTTCAGCCACCTCCAATATCCCTCTTGAATGTGTCCTCACCGGGCAGAAAGGATGAACACGGGCGAGGGAAGGGTTGGAGGCACCGAGGGATGACTAAACCACGCAGGAATTTATTCGGGATCCAGCCCGGGGAAGGCGCTTTGAGACACGGATAGAGGCTGAGCATCGCTCCTGAGCTCAGATGCACTCGAGACACCCATGACCACGGGAGGTTCAGACGTGCCGAGCCTGAGGGTGCCTCCAACGGGATTTTGAATGGGAAGAGGGATGCCCTGTTTGCCAAGGACGGGGCAGGGAAAGGAGGAAAGGCAGCCAGTAGGATGGAAAAGCTCCTGGAGCAAGGTGAAAGCATCAGAGAAATCTGTGATGTTTATTAAATGTGAGCGACCTCCGTCTGCGAAACGCGGCTGGGATCTCACGGCGTGGCTGGGGAGAGCGATGCGCTGCCACAACTGCAGGGAAAAAAAGTGGGGGAAAAAAAAAAAATCTCCAAAAATCCTTCCTTTCTGCCTGGCGCCAGGAGTTTCCCATGCGGCACCCGGGGGCTGATAAGGGAAAATACTTGCTTCTTGATGATCCATTTCCTACTTCAGCTCAGTCACAGGAAAGGAGGCGATAATAAGAGCTATAAAGAGGATGGTAATTTCTAGAAAGCCCCTAATACAAGCCAAAAAGAAAAGAAATAAACTTATAAATAGATTCCCAGGTACTTTGCAGCAGAACGCTGGGAAAGCTGAGGCTGAAGATGCTGCTCTTGAATCCTTCTGCCCTCTTGACGAACTTCATGTTAAAATAGTAGAGGCAGATCATAAACAGCTGCCTCATTTAAGGAATCAAGTGGTTTTTTTGCTAAGAAGAAGTTACTGGTCATACTTAAAAGAAAAGACTCTACAAGCCCCATATAACAAGACCTTACAGAAGCAAACGGAGGAGGAATAGAGGGGTTTGAACCTCCTCTGTGAAGGGTGGAGATAATTTTATCCTTGCTCCAGGCTCTACAGGTACCATTAAACCCCTGTGGGAACAGGGACATTCTGCATTCCTCCAAATAACCCCCCAATATTTTATTTTTATCCTTTTCTATCACTGATTCTCCAGCAAAGGAGTTAAGTCGGCCCCAGTGAAGCCAATGCAAGAAAAAAAAGTTTGGAGCTATTAATGTAAAAGTGGCGACAGATCGTCAAGGGATGGAAAATCTGGACTTCCCATCCCCAAGATGAAAAGAAACTTGTGCAATTTAATTTCTCTTCCTATAAAGCACACCCCACCCACTCC
>VZSZ01000199.1:38777-55084 GCA_013398815.1 Ibidorhyncha struthersii | reverse complement strand
CGTTTTGCATGCACAGGAGTTTACAGGATGGCGGTCCCCAGGTTTCGCCATATTTTTTGGCATCCGGAGAGGGAACCGGTCGTTCCCTCTCGAGAAATGGGAACAGATCGAACGTGCAGCCGCGTGAAATGCACCCGATGCAGAGGCGTGGGATAAATAAATCTTTCACTCTATCTGGGAGGCCACTAAACCATCCCCTTCGCAAGCGCCTGCCACCTCCTCTGCCTTCTTCGAGACCAGCCACGGAAGAGTCCCCCGTTTCACGTGAGCAAAGAAACATGAATCTGGTTGCTTTTGTCCCCAAACTGAAACTTTAAGTAATGCTTTTAAAGAACCCTTTCTTCCTGATGACATCTTAGAGCTTTCTCCCACGCAGAGTGGCCTTTTCTAAGGGTTTGCTTTTCTTCTGAAAGACATTTGCAGGCAGCTCTTCCTCTGAAAACCCAAATAATTGTTTATTCCCATGTAGAAACATCTTTCATGGTTGCTTTGAAGCGAACAAAAAAACAACACCAAAACCAACCCAAAAATCTGTCAGGAACGTCTCCTACACAGATAAAACGAGGACAACAAAGCTCAGATGATGAGACTTTGCAGAGCATCTTCTGTTTTTGTAATACAGCAATAACCCTCTCCGCCCAGGACACTCTTTTATTCACGCAAACCACGTTATTTTATTTAGGGGGCAGGCAACACGCCCCTCCTGCCCATCCACCCAGGCTGGGGGTCATGACTCCTCTCTGGGTTTCACGCACACGTTTGCCAAGCCTTAATTCAAAATACACCTTCCCTCTATGCTTCACAAGCTAGGTAACCAAGAAGCCGGGTTTTAACCCTAAAAGAGACAGTAGCCCTTACAAATTGTGGACTGGGACTCCCTGAGAGCCCCGGGCACGCAGCGTGGTCTGTCCTCCACACCCCAGGTACCAGCCCTACCTCCACCACCTCCCACAGACGCTGCTCTGTCCCTTTGAAGATCAAATCTGCTCCCCAGACCTGCCAAAAAAAAACCCCTTTTTTACCCCCATTTGGGCTTTTATAGCCTGCAGCTGGGTCCGTTTCTGGCTGCTCTTAACCCTTCCTTGGCTACAGTCCTGCTCCCCTCTGCTCTCATCTCCAGACCAGGACGATTCCTGCAGCTGGAAGATGCTTGTGTTCCCAAAAACCCAAAGAAAAGGAGGTTTTTAAGAAGAGGATGTCCCCTCTTAGACTCCTCCCTCCATCCAGTTCCATGAGCGATGGCTCCTTTCAAATCTAATTTATTTCAGAGTTTGAGGGCCAAGCAATCAAATTTCTCCTCTTTCCAAAGATCTCTGTACCTGTTGCTTCCCCCCCCCCCTTTCAGGAAAAATATTTCAATGGCGCAGTCGGCTCAATTCACTGCACCAGGCAACTCACTGCACCCTCTTAATGAAGATTAAACCACTTGGACGCTATCAAAATCATCTCAGACTTTGCAAAAACCTCTCCTCGGCCTTATTCGGGTGCTCACCAGCATCCCTTCATCGACTAGCATCGACTTTGAGGGATTGCCAGGGAACCATCAGTTCTCTTTGGGGAGTAAAAACGCAGCATGAGATATCTTCCATTTATTAAAAATTCATATCGAGAAGGTAAGTAACTCCAGAGACGTCCATAAATAATCCACGCATGGAGGATTTTTGGAAGGATTTTGTATCGTCAGCCCTTTAACTGGGTTTTCCAGAAGCTGTGAAGCCCCACTAATTCACTGCGAGGATGGCTGTTATTATTGGAATGGTCAATTTAATGGTAAGATTAAAAAAGAAAGGGGTGAGCATCAAGGAAAGAAATGCGATGTGCTGGGAGTTTGCTGGCGATGCTCGACGCATGAGGCTCGGGAAGAATAAAGTATGCTTCTTGCTGCTGGCAAAACCTTCCCAAAATGCTCCTAGAAAGACAGTGAAAGGAGACACCGCAAGAAATTCAGCTGGAAAGTGCCGATAATTAGCACGGCAAAAGAATCATTAACTCCCCCAGGGCTCCAGCCCCCTCTTCTCCCCCGGAGCCAAACCTGGGCCAAGCAAATCCCCGTTTAAAGCACGTTGCGGTGATGAAAAAGCCCCAGCCAAGAGGTGGGCAACACTTAGGAGAGGAGATCGGCCACAATTTCTTGCACAAAGCTCCTTCTGCCGCCCTGGGGTTTCCTACTTTGTCTCAGGGAGATGAAATAATAATAATTACAAAGGGTTGAAAACCACAGATTTAAAGGAGAACAAATCAGACGGGTAAAAAGCGCTGGAGGGTTGCTGCAAGGCTTTTTCCCACTGAATTTCTGGGAGATTTGGGTGTTAAGAGGGTTTTTGCAGGTCCGTCCCACCCAGAAGAAGACTGCGGATGCTCGTTAGGCAAATAGGGAGCGTGAAAGGGTCCCGTGGGGAGCGTCGGTACCCGCCTGCTCCAAAGCCCCTTCGCATGGGTGCCAGTCCCTAGCAGAACACTGGGGCTCTCTATCCTTTCCCTCCAAGCCTTCGCTCCGGGGGCTGGGACGTTTTCAGCTCTCCCAGCAATCCCAAATGTCAGGCCCTCCTCGTTTATCCACCCCTCTGCGCGGCTAAGCAGAAAAAAAAAAAAAAAAAACAAGAAAGCGGTGTTTTTGTTTAGAGAACCCGCAATCAGAGCGCAGCATATCATCAGCGGGCTTAGGAAGAAAAAATAAATCAGTGCAGATCCCCTCTGCGGGAAGGAGTTTCCTCAATGGCTTTTTTTCCAGCTCTATTTGTGCGCTAATTACCAGGGATTTGGGTTTTTTTTGAGAGTTAAAGTAGCACCATCGAAAACTGCCGGCGTTGAAATATCCTGAGAAAACTCTTCATCACAGATGCAGGGAACTGAGCCCCCCCACCCCGGGGCAGCGGACCCAAGGGAGCATAAAGAGAAATGGGGTTTTGCAGTGATGCTTTGCACAAAGCATCCCCTAATTAATCTCAAATTCCCCTGCAAGCAAACAAAAGCAAGTGGAAAAATGCCTGGTGACCTCTCTCGGGGTTATAACCCCACATGAGTTCAAACACAGAAATGCAGCTTCATTTCTCATGCAAACCTGTAACCAGAAGGAGCCTTCTATCAATCAAGTTTTCCCACCGTGCTCGATGTGTGATGTCACAAAATCACAGAATGGTTTGGGTTGGAAGGGACCTTGAAGACCACCCAGTGCCACCCCCTGCCCTGGGCAGGGACACCTCCCCCCAGCCCAGGTTGCTCCAAGCCCCGTCCAACCTGGCCTTGGACACCTCCAGGGACGGGGCAGCCACAGCTTCTCGGGGAAACCCGCGCCAGGGGCTCACCACCCTCGCAGTCAACAATTTCTTCCTAATATCTCATCTAAATCTCCCCTCTTTCAGTCTGAAGCCATTCCCCCTCATCCCATCACTCCATGCCCATGTAAAAAGTCCCCCCCAGCTCTCCTGGAGCCCCTTTAGGCACTGGAAGGGGCTCTCAGGTCTCTACGGAGCCTTCTCTTCTCCAGGCTGAACCCCCCCAACTCTCCCAGCCTGTCCTCCCAGCAGAGGGGCTCCAGCCCTCCCAGCATCTCCGGGGCCTCCTCTGGCCCCGCTCCAACAGCTCCGTCTCCTTCTGCTGTTGGGACCCCCCGAGCTGGAGGCAGCACTGCAGGGGGGTCTCCCCAGAGCGCAGCAGAGGGGCACAATCCCCCCCCTCGCCCTGCTGGCCACGCTGCTGGGGATGCAGCCCGGGATGCAGTCGGCCTTCTGGGCTGCGATCTCACATTGCCGCCTCGTGTTGGGGTTCTCATCCCTCAGCACCCCCAGGTCCTTCTCCTCAGGGCTGCTCTCCAGCCATTCCCCGCCCAGCCTGGAGCTGTGCTGGGCATTGCCCCGACCCAGACGTAGGACCTTGCACTTGGCCTTGTTGACCTTCACGAGGTCGGCACGGGCCCACCTCTCCAGCCTGCCCAGGTCCCTCTGGATGAGATCCGTGACACCACAGAGCCACCAAGGGCTGCCGCCCCAGCCATCGATGCTGCCCTGATTAATAACACACCTTGCTTTGCGGGAGGTCAGATGCACCCAATCTCCGAAACCTGCATCTTTTGCAACCAAACCCTGCAACCGCTCCTCCAAAAGCTGCATCTCACCGATGGGAAAAACCACACGACAGTGTCTCTTGCTGTGGCTAGAGTAGAAGGGGCAACTCTTTTCCCTTCTTCATCCTCTAAGAAGGCAGAAATAACCAAAAAACAGCCTAAAGGAGATGCTGGTCAAATCCCATTTCAGCTGGAAATTGCTTTAATTTTTTACTGGTAGGAAATTTCCATATTGCCCATAAATATCCCTTTTTTTTTTTCACTACATCCTAGACCAGCCGGTTCTCCCACATTCATTTTGCAGGGACACGAAAACCCATCTCCAGCCACCAGCTGCAAACTTTGCAAACCCTGGCCAGCCCGAATTCACCCCAAATTCCTCCAACCACCAAGGCCAGCACGCTCCGGGGATCGTGCCGAGCCTTTAGGTTCATCCTGAAGGCTTTTTCCAAGCCCTCTGGTCTTGGAAATTTGCCTCTTTAGTGTAAATATTCAAGGGACTATTTCTTTTTGCTTGCCTGGAAGCGAGCACGCCCTGAGGTAAACGGATGAGGCGGATACCCTGTGCAAATCCTCTGCTCTCAACCAAGAGGTTTTCCAGCACCATGAAACCACGAGAATCCACCCAAGTCAAATATCCCAGTGGTCGAAGTGCAAGCAACGCACCCACAAAACATCAACTATTTCACACAAGTCTTCCGAACGCAGAAGAAAAATAAGGGGAAGGTGCTACTTACTGGTATTTTCACATCCTCTGACTTAAAACTGATTTTAAGTGGCTGCTATAGGGTGATGAATTAGCACTGGTGATGTGGCAGAGGGATGTTTTATAAAGCACTGCTGTAGTAGAGGTTTTCCACATAATTTTTGCCCCTTTCTCGCATGAGCGGGGAAAAAAAACCCAACCCAGCTGCTTGGACCAGCTCAGACCTCAAAGTGCTCCTTCACACGTGCGTTATTCTGATTGCTTTTATTCAGGGCCCCCAAGCTTCAAATCGCTGTAGTAGCTGACACTCTTCGAGGGGGAATTTATCTTCCCAGGAGAAGGACAATTCTCCATCCACACAATAGCTCTGTGATTGCCAACCATTTCCCCGCAGCCGTCCCCGCTCCCCTCTTCAAACCTGACATATCTGCCATTTCTCAGNTCAAGCCCAGCTCGGGAAGTCGTATTGTGGGTCAACCTTGAGAGTAAAAATACAAAATGGCAAATAAAATAAATGGCGAAGGTGGTGGCGGATCGCCAGAGTTTGCCTTTCACATCTTGCTGTTGCTGATATTTGGAAATAGTATAAATATATATTCAGTTATAAAAAGATATTTTTTTATATATATGTGTGCATATGTTGCTTATATATTTATATGTAACACCCGCAAAAGGCCAAAAGAGGTGCTGCAGCAGCTGATCTCTCGCTGCCACAAACCCAACATCAAATCCTGGGTGACAAATTTTGGCAAACCCAAGGCAGGAAAGGAGGAACCTGAAAAGCCACCGAATGGAAAAGAAACACGGGAAAGTCAGATTTCTTGGCCTGCCTGGACCCTCATCTCTCTTCCACACTGCTTAAAATGAATACAACTCTATTAAAATTGCCTCTGAAAATTCAGGGCTTTGCTGACCTTTTGGACGGTACAATATCCATGGGATGAACACACGGGTCCCAAGCCCCCAGGCAGGAGACGCTGAGTAAGATATGACATGTTTCTAGCAAAAACAGCTCTAAAAAAAGCAACATGAAGAGGAGCCAATTTGGGAATATTCAACTGTAAAACCCGATTGCCGGAGCAGCCTGTCCCATTGCATTTCCCGTTCCTAAAGCGATCCATCCCAGCTGCCCCAGCTGCCTCGTTGAGCACGAGAAATATCGATTTTTACAGTCTATTCGCTCAATCACCCTGAACTCCCTCAAAGCAAGGGCAAGCCATCTTCATCAGACAATCTGCCATTCTTCCCGCCTTGCAAACACTAACGGTGACAGAAGAAACTTGATTTCCAAACAGAAACCTTTAACCCGTCTATTAAAATAAGAGTCTTCGAAACACCGATTACATACACCAGCAGCTAAAATCCCCAGGTCTTGCCTGTAATTTTCCTAATAAACTTGAGTGGAGAATTGCAAGCAGGTGGTGGCTTTATTGAATAGACTTTGCTCGAGTTATTAGAGAAGTCATTACAGACGCGATAATCTGGCTTACACACAGGGAAGAGTTGCGTGGCTGTGCATGGCAATTACAGGTAATGAGCGAAGAGAATAAGATTGATAAGGAAAAGATTAAAACCAAAATGTAATTTGTGATACCTCGCAGGGCAGATACCGGAATAATACATCTCGTAGCAGATTTAGGAGCTGGGTGGCTTTCTGAATTGTTTTGCCCAAAGAGAAATGTTGGTTGATCTTTGTTCAGGGGGTGAAGGAAAAATAAGAACCCACCTGTCAGCAGTAAGGGGCTGAGGTGAATGAGGATTTAACAAGCACATACGCACCCGTGCTTTTCGTATAAAGCAAAAAAAAAAAAGGTTATTAACGTCAAGTGCTATCTGACGAATTGTTGTAGGCACTGAAATTTTTTCTCCTAAATAGAGAAGAATTCATTGCCTGCTCTCCAGATTAACAAGACGTATCTTGAGATGAAGAGACAAGTCAATTTTTATTTGCCATTTGAAGTTCAGGGCGGTTTAATGCTCATCGGTAGCTTGGGTTCCCTGAAACCGCACGTGCCGGCATTCGAGCAGCTGCAGTACATCTGCGCAGACAAGCTCCTGAGAGCCCAAAGGGATTCACGCATCGATTTTCCAGCAGCATCAATATATGCATTTTTATGCTGTCTCATCACACAATCTCTAGGGTCTGTCCCGAGTCCATTTTTGGGGCTCACAGGGCAGAGCTCCCTCCTCCGTGGTCCCTGCACCACCAGATTCCCCATCAAGGTGAACAGATTACAAAACTCACTAACCAATAATGTCTTTTCAAGAGTTTTTCTGGTAAAATTTAGAGGAAAATCAGTATGAAACAACTTCTACAAACAAAAGCCACCCCCAATCTCCCACAACTCGAGAGGCTGCCACACGAGAGACGATGTCCCGCAGCGAAACCCCCTGTGAATTCCTGGTATGAGCACCCACTTTTGGGTGATGGATGGAAATACTGATGCATTTCACAGGCAATTCCAACATAAACACGACGGAGAAGTCCAGGCTTGGCCATGTGGTTTTGCCAATACGACCGTCAGCAGGTAGAGCACAAGAAAGCATCAAGTAATTCAGCGCCATAAAACCATGCCAGCAGCCAAGGGTCTTTCCAGTGCAGCCCAGTCTCACTGGGGACCTGGTTTAAGGTACTAGGATGAAGCACTTTGTCTGGGATAAGCTGCACCTCCACCAGGAAAACACTAATCCAAGATTGCTCCCATACAGACCTGCAACCCCGTTGAGCGGACAAGTCCTCCGTGGCTCATCCGAGGTGGCCAAGCAAGCCAGAAGTGGACATGCAAACCCACGCTCATGGCCCGGGCTCTTCGAAATGCTCTTTAAGTGCATTGTTTTGTCCTCTACGAGCTTGCAATGCTATTTCCTACAAGAAGAGGCGGCACTACGCTTTTCACCTCCGTGCAGACCACAAATACCTCCCGTATTTGTGCGACTGTGCAATGCCTGCGCAAGGAATGCCCTTATTTATCTCGTCACTGAAAGCGTTTCCAAAACGCTTCCCTGCTGTCGCGCTCACCTCCCCGTGCTGATGCCCATCAAGCTGAATATATCCATGGGGGAAAGAGCGTTTCAGCTCCAAGACTGGGAATTAGGCTGGGTACATTATCGGAAATAGGTAGTGGATCCACAGATTAGCGGTGGACTTGGCAGTGCTGGGTTAACGGTTGGACTCGATCTTAAAGGTCCTTTCAAACCTAAAGGATTCTAGGAAATATCACTTCATTTATCTGCTCCTGGAAAATAGATAATTAATGCCAATTAATTTGGCCAATTGTGTTCCTCTGCAGACAGCTAAAGGCAGGTGAGGAGCCTTGAGTGACCCTAAAAATCCATCGGCCAGAAATATAACATATTTCAACACACGAGCCAAACATCCCCTTTCTTACATCCTAGCCAAAAGGGATGCAAGTGTTATTGTGCCTGATGACTTGCACGGGTATTGCTTTATTTATTCCACATGGCAGGCGTGAAGCTGCTTATATCCACGGGGAGAAAAAAACAACCCAAACGGGCAGGATTATTTCTTTTTCTCAGCTGTGCCCATCGCAGGATTGATTTGGCCAACAACCTGTGAAATACAGTTAATGAGCTTGGGTTTCTGTCGCACTCAGTCGCTCCAAGGATGAGATTTCCTACTCTCTGATGTGTCAATTATCCACTTCCAAAGTCGGTTTGGGTTGTGGAAACAGAGTATTAGCCGTGATTCATGAGCGTTAGCACAGAAGGAAAAATATAATCGGAAATTTCAAGTACTTATCCTTCTTCGGAATAAGCCTAGACAGAACGAACACAATACTGCATAGCTTTAAAAGCAGACAAACGAAAAAGAAGACGAAATGTTCTCCACGAACAACATAACTTCAGCTTTGGCAGAAAAACATTTCCTAGGCTTAGAAGCTACAGACCGTTCCCAGTTGCTTTGATGGACAGGAAAAAGGGGGTTATATATTAGAGGTATAACTGAGTCCAGGCAAATGCCCACTACTATCATTTAGCATCCAAACAGAGAAAAAAGTCAGTTGATAGGTAATTAATGAAAAATTAATTTTTAAGCAAGCAAGTTATCAGGGCTATTTAAACACCAGGAGTATCACTTGGATGGGATGTCTCCTGCCACTCACTCGGAGACTCCTCCAGACACCTGGGGTCAGGAGGCAGCTCTCGAACAGAGCAGGCAGTATTGCACTACGATAGAGATCTGACGGCAAACCTCCTCTTCTGCTGGCTCGCCGCACAGCCTTGAGCCCAGCCACCACCTATCACGGGTGGCACAAACCCAGCCGTATCGAAAAGCAACGATAATCTCATCTGCTCACGCAGAAGCAAAGACAATATTGGTTTTCCAGTTGGGGCTCCCATCTGTATTAATTGGAAATGCAAATGCTGAGCAATTTTTAAAAGCGATATTGCAAGCCAGCACAAGTGAACGCTAGCTACCCAGAGCATTTGATTTTAATAAACCAATCAACCCAAACCAGTGGGAGATGAAGGTGTTATGCAAACCCTTAGCATGCAAGGCATGCACGCGCCAGCAAGGAAGACTCCGTAGATCAGCACGGATTATTCATCCAAAAGCAACTTCTCCACTGAGGGAGCGTCAGACACAGCCCAAGAGCCGACAGAGCTGTCACGGAGCTCATCAATCGACGTCGGCCCTGGTCAAGCGTGATGGAAGAGCTTCATCCCCTTCTGAAGGGAGGGAAGGGATTATAATTCAGTTTATAAACCCCTGCAGCTCCTCGCTGGAGGCAGAGGTGTTATGCCAGAGCAAGGGCAGGGGATGAGCTGCAGGCAGGACGGGTGGTCGGATCCTCAACACCCTGACAAAAACCCTGGAAAGCAGGTTAGGAGTGAACAGCTTTGCCCTACTGTCCTGAATCTCTTCCAGTTTGGACTTCAAAGGTAATTTTTCCCTCTGCTAAGAACTCCCTTGCAAAATGAAACGAAGCTACTTTCTATCGGCGTCGTCACAGCTAAAATAAACTCAACGGTGGAGACTTTGCTCCACCAGAGATGGGATCTCAGCCCCCAAAATAACTCCCTTGTTACCCCAGGAGGAAGTCAGCAGCACTTCCCACAGAGGCTGGGAGGCATTCAGCTGTGGATAACAGGGAAATTAGGGTGCCAGCTCTGCAATTTAAATATATCCTCTCCCCATTACCCCTCCGCTGACTTCGTGGTTGAGCAGAAAACACCAAGCAGTCACACCACGCAAGCATTTAAATCCACAAATGGGCACACTGTTGCTGTAACTCATGGTGGTGACTCGTTAGGATATATTAATTTTCCTCCTCGCAATCACCCAGACCATCCCGGGGGCTGCCCGGACAGTGCGGTAATGGCCTTACCATCTTCAGCAGCGTCCGGTTGTCCCTGAGGCTCCCCACCATGCCGACGAAGGAGACGCCGAACATGGTGAAACCCAGCAGGAGGAGGATGATGGCTGGAGCCAGGAAGATTCCTTCCAAAGTTTTGTGCTTCTGCCTCTCCACTTCGGCGTAAATCCCAACACACAGGATCACGAGGCCGAGGATCTGCAAGGGAAGCATGGGATGGGATTCAGCTGCCAACGGTGAAAAAGGAAAAGGCTTCGAGGGAGAGGTGGAGACGTCCCAGACAGCCAAGGAAAACCGACCCAACACCATCCAACCCCAAACAGTGCCATCAGCGCTCGGCACATCCCCTTTGCTCACAGCTGGGCTGCTTTTCCTCCGGCTGGGAAAGGGACAAATAATTGCAGCGGGATCAATCTAGCTGGGCAGCTTTCAGCTAGGTTTTGCTTGGTTTTTCCTCTCCCCTCCCTGCCTGCATCTTTCTGGTTCGTCCGGATGCTCAGCTTAGCCTTTGCCATGGGTCCGAGAGTCGTGAACACCCCTACTCCTCCCTCTCAAACACCCCGATCCCCCAAACGACTCATTTCACTCCAGCATTTTTACACCTGACTTGAGGACCGACTCGCACCCAAACCCACGGCGAGCCACGAGCCCTCCCTTCACACGCCAGCACCAACAATTAGGAACGCAGCTAACCGCACCGCTACGAAGCACTTTTGATCCCTGGATGAAAAGTGCCGTAAAGAAAAGCAACGGATTATTTATGACAACCTTCTTCCCCTCTCTCCCCCTTCAATGAAACAGCTCTAATTGAAAAAGAGAGCCTAACGATGCAGGGATAAAGCAGGGTTCCAATAAGGGCTCTTTACATCCCTTCAGCTCCTTCAACATCAAAGCCAGCGACGCCATCCCAAGCGTTTGGTGCTGTCAGGAGCTGTTCACATCGTGCCCGTCGGCCCCACGGCGCAGCCGGAGGCAAGCGGCTTCTCAGCCGGCACCAAGCTGACACCTGAAAAGGTCAACGAGGAAACCGAGGAGCATCTGGAGCCCTTTTCATGCTGCTTTTTGCAGCGCTCCCCACCCCAGATCACAGCAGGATGCTCCTGAGGGAAAGCCCCCGGCCGCAGACACCTGCACTCAAAAACCTACACCTTCCAAAAAGGAGAAAAAAATCCCTTTTTTTGCTTCTTTTCCATCGGTTTCTCCTTTTCCATTGCTTCCACCTTTCCAAAAGGCTTCGTTGCTCCTAATGAGTTTGCTCAAACTCTTCCTGCTAATTCATACCAACAATTCCATCCTTTATTTTCATGCACAATCTTTGCTTTTTGGGGGAGTTGATGTATTTTTTTTTTTTCCTTTTCCGCTCTGCCTGGACACTGTTTCTGGTGCAGTTTTGTAGCAAGTTTCTGTCTATCAATCACTGTCCGCTTCCAGGCTCCATCTCATCTATAAAGGAACTGAAATTTCTCAGAAAGTGAAATTCAGACTCCTGATATTTTAGTTGTTTGAAACTAAACAGACAGGCCTGTTCCTATTAACAGGCTTTTAATCACAGTTTCATCTTTATACTCTATTTTAAGCGTCAGGTTGGTGCGTTGGGATTCGGTTTGATTTAACGTTTCTCTCTTATACGGTGTCCCAGGAAATACATTTGGCTTTGAAGGCGGGGGGCAGACATTAATGCACACCATGCGTCCCCTGCTAATCCCCGCCGTTCCTCCCGCGTGCCAATCAGCACCACTTTCTCTGTTTTAATTAATCCATCTGCGATGCCAGTGAGGGAAGAGATCACGGAAAGTGCAGGGAGCAAACCTGGGAGGGGACTGGAGGGTTGGATGCTCGAGGGGCTGAGGAAGCAGCGTGCACGGGATGGGTTTCACCTGCCAGCAAGGGAGAGAAACCGAGGAGAGTGTGCAGAATGGACACGTGAATTGCTTAAAAATAGCTTTTCCAGGGCTGAAAGTTTCCTTGAAAACGTGAAGCACATGGCGTGCATGAGGCTGCTGCAGAGCGGTGCTGGTCCTTCCTCCCAGCATCGCCGCGGCCATCCCTTTGGCGGGGAAACCCCCAGCCCGTGCCATGCACAACACCCCGTGTTTTTGGAGGGGGACATGCACTGCTTATTTGCCATGCAAATGCAAAGGGGGAATGCAAATACAGCAGGGAAATGCAAATGCAGCAGGGAAAAGGCGCTGCGCGGCATGGGGAGATACTGCCAGCAACCCAAGCCATGCTGCATGGCTTTTTGGGGATTTCACGGTATAGAAAAGGCTGTGTGCTATCTATGTCCGAGCAACTCAAACGAGTCCCCAGGACTAACAATCATAGGGGGGTTTGGGTTGGAAGAAACCTTAAAGCCCATCTTGTTCCACACCCCCAGGACACCTCCCACCAGCCCAGGTTGCTCCAAGCCCCGTCCAACCTGGCCTTGAACACCTCCAGGGACGGGGCAGCCACAGCTTCTCGGGGAAACCTGCGCCAGGGGCTCACCGCCCGCACAGCAAAGGATTTCTTCACAGTATCTCATCCCAGTTTGAAGCCATTCCCCCTCGTCCCATAGCTCCCCTCCCTGGTCAGGAGTCTCTCCCCAGCTCTCCCGGAGCCCCTTTAGGCACTGGAAGGGGCTCTAAGGTCTCCCCGGAGCCTTCTCTTCTCCAGGCTGAACCCCCCCAACTCTCCCAGCCTGTCCTCCTGGCAGAGGGGCTCCAGCCCTCCCAGCATCTCCAGGGCCTCCTCTGGCCCTGCTCCAACAGCTCCGTCTCCTTCTGCTGTTGGGACCCCCCGAGCTGGAGGCAGCACTGCAGGGGGGTCTCCCCAGAGCGCAGCAGAGGGGCACAATCCCCCCCCTCGCCCTGCTGGCCACGCTGCTGGGGATGCAGCCCGGGATGTGGTTGGCCTTCTGGGCTGCGATCCCACATCGCCGCCTCATGTTGAGATTCTCACCCACCAACACCCCCAATCCTTCTCCTCAGGGCTGCTCTCCAGCCATTCTCCACTCAGCCTGGAGTTGTCACAAGCAAATATTGAGCAAATCCACCTGAATTTCTTGGCCCTCTCCTTGTCTGTCTCTGAGTTTAAAAGCTCATCCAACCCCTTACAACCTGCTGTACTAAGGGTTGCTGCTGCAGGGTGGACCCCAGCCCATCTCTACACCCCGCCAGCCAAAACGTACCCTCCAATAAAGAGTTGCTTCTACTCAAAGCAGCTTAAAGCACAAGAAAGCATCTTGCAAAGCAACAGACACCTCCAGGAAGGGAATGGATATACTGGCACACGTCCCAGCAAAGGCAGACCGCAAAGGAAGGCTCATTGGAATATAACGAGCTTTGGAAGGACGAGCAGGGAGGGATGCTGCTGCAAGATGGGCGGCAAAGGGATTTGGATGGAAAATAGCTGAGGAGAAAGACCAGCATTCACCAAAAAGTGGCGTTTCTGTAAAAAAATGTTGGATTTGGAGCAAACTGGCGACATCAAAGTCTTTGCCAGGATCTACGCAGCAGCGTAAAAAACTGCAAAGGGGAATAACCACGTATTTCATCAAAAACCTGATCATCCCGACCCCTTTCAGCCAGAGACAAGCATCAAAAGCAGCAGGAAAAGTTTGCATCACGCCTGACAAAGCCTGACTGCCCCGGTTTCATCTCTGGGTTTCTCACCAATTCAATCAGCACAGATATTTTCGATTCCTGCCGTCACAATCCTCTCCTACCACCCACACTCGATGACATGGTTCGGCACATAATGAAGTTTGCTGGTAAATCCTCTGTAGTTACATATTAATTGCCCGGTGATCACTTTAATACAGCGCAAACACCAGGATAGACAGCAGACGGTAATTACAACTGCTCTGCAATGCATCTAAGAGAAAAAGCAAATCTGCGCTTACCGTCTAACGAGAGGATGATTACCCCATTTCTATATGACAACCACCACGCGACTGAACCACCACCGCGGGGAAAGCCAAGGGGGTGGCTGCAACTCTGCCAGACCTGGCGATGAAGGCGTCCTGCATCAATTCTTCTCTTATAAGCTGGGGGAAAAAAAAATCACCTTCGGGTTTTCATTTCAGCCCTGCTTGATTTTAGTGCCTCTTGGGGTTTGTAGAAGCTGAGTGGGCAGGAGATGGAGGGCAGTGAGCAGCCACCCCGGGATGTCTAACCACCCTGTGACTTGCTCTCCTCCCTCCCTTCCATACTCCCCGATGGATAAAATTGCACACTTGAATTTCTCAGCCCGATACAAGTTGCTCTGACCAACCCTTCCCCACCTTTGCAGCCCATTTCCAAAGCTGGTTTGCCCCAACTTCGTCTCTTCTTAGTGGGATAACAGGACGCTGGTTTTCCTCTCCAGGCAAGGAAAGAGCCAGGGACCTGGGAGGGAGAAGAGCTAAAGGTGGGAAACCCTGGTGGAAATCACTGTCCCACTGACGGCAAAGTCATTTGGAGACCTGGAGGTCAAGAAGTGGGATGAAAGGCAACTAATGAACAGAAAATAACATAATACACAGCTCTGATGATGCTGGCAGGGTTTGGGGGGTGCCGAACGGGTGGCTTGAGCTCACAGCTAACCTACAGGTGAGACATGGAGTTTGTAAAGTTCTCTTCAAGCCATGGGCTCTCTGGTGCTCGTGACTGCTTCTCCATCCTCACATGACTTGGCTTTGGCACAGAGGCAGCTACCTGATGTTGCAGATGGAGCAAAGAAGGATGGAGAACACCATTAGTGGGAAACTCTTCTTGGATGGTCATCACTAGCAACAAAAGTTTTTAATTTCATGCTTCACACAGTTGTGATTTTACTAAGTCTAACATTAATGTGTCTATTGCTTATAATCATATTGTGCATAAAGGTTTGGTACGTGATAAAACAAATAACCGAACTCCAACCATCCAAAACACACAGGCTAATACACAGCAAATAGCAATATTTCCCTATCTACTTACCATGCACCTATAAGTGCATAAATTATCAATATACTATTTATGGCACAGAGACAAGAGGTGACCGTAGCACCGCTCTGTGAGAAATAAGACCAGTTGACTATAGCGACGGGGTGGAGCGTGACGGTGTCCTCCCCCCATCTCCTTCCCCAGGCCTTTATCTCCCATAACCCTGCCCCAAGCGATAACCACCCGTGGTGGTCACAATGGGGACACCTAGACGTGATGGCTGCACCCGGCTCAACATGGTTTTGGGGAGATGGATAACAGCACAACAGCCAAGGGCTAACTTGAGCAATGCCAGTAACTGTGGTCAATCCACAAATATGACTATAGGTCGATCATCTCGCCCCCATAAATAGCAAACAGCCCAAGAGCCCTTCGAGCTCTCCCGCACGGCACACCAGGATCTCCCCTTGGGTAGGGATGCCGCTCAGGGTTACTCCTCGAGGTTCAGAGATTCCTTGCCGCAACAGATCCTCGGTAAGTGACTAGTAGCATGCTAAACTTTGAAATCTTAGCTAACTGATATAAAGGATTGATTGCACATGTATAATCCTTTTGACATAAACCATTGACCAAGTCTGCAACTAGAATTGGATCCAGCTGCACCTAAACTCCTCTCGGAGAAGGAGTTTAGAAAGCCAGGAGGTCCTTTCTGAACCTCATGACTCAACGGGAGGATCTCCCTGACGTTGCGTCTGACCCTGTCCTCTATGCAGTAAATAACTGTGTGCCTTGCCATCAGATCTTGTTAAAAGTCTCATTTACCATCAAACTCTTTTAAATCCCTGTTTCATATCAATAAACGTATTGTTGCTTCTCTCTACGAGTGAAGTGCATCACTCCATCTGCGACACCTGATGCTGACAAGAGACATGCATAGTCCCACGAGTGCTGACAAGAGAAACACATGGTCCTATCCAGTCCTAAAAATCACAGAACGGTTTGGGTTGGAAGGGACCTTAAAGATCACCCAGTTCCCACCCCCCTCCCCGGGGCAGGGACCCCTCCCCCCAGCCCAGGTTGCTCCAAGCCCCGTCCAACCTGGCCTTGAACACCTCCAGGGATGGGGCAGCCACAGCTTCTCAGGGAAACCTGTGCCAGGGGCTCACTGCCCGCACAGTCAACAATTTCTTCCTAATACCTCATCTAAATTTCCCCTCTTTCAGTGTAAAACCATTCCCCCTCGTCCCATTGCTCCCCTCCCTGATCCAGAGTCCCTCCCCAGCTCTCCTGGAGCCCCTTTAGGCACTGGAAGG
>VZSZ01000199.1:23206-33528 GCA_013398815.1 Ibidorhyncha struthersii | reverse complement strand
GGGCCTCCTCTGGCCCCGCTCCAACAGCTCCGTCTCCTTCTGCTGTTGGGACCCCCCGAGCTGGAGGCAGCACTGCGGGGGGTCTCCCCAGAGCGCAGCAGAGGGGCACAATCCCCCCCCTCGCCCTGCTGGCCACGCTGCTGGGGATGCAGCCCGGGATGCAGTTGGCCTTCTGGGCTGCGATCTCACATTGCCGCCTCGTGTTGGGGTCCTCACCCCTCAGCACCCCCAGGTCCTTCTCCTCAGGGCTGCTCTCCAGCCATTCCCCGCCCAGCCTGGAGCTGTGCTGGGCATTGCCCCGACCCAGACGTAGGACCTTGCACTTGGCCTTGTTGACCTTCACGAGGTCGGCACGGGCCCACCTCTCCAGCCTGCCCAGGTCCCTCTGGATGGCGTCCCTCCCCTCCAGCGGGTCTGCCTCACCACACAGCTCGGGGTCATCGGCAAACGCACTGAGGGTGCACTCCACCACTGTCCACGTCACCACCATAACACACTTCCTTCACTTTAACTCAGAAATCAACTTAGTGTGCAAAAGAGCAAAGGAGAAACAGCATTTCCCTACAAAACCAGGTGGGGACACAGCTCGGGGATGTCCAAAGCAGCAGATTTAAAACAGACTTAAACCATCAGGTCCATAGATAACACTCAACATTGCCTAAAATTTCCATGTTAATTTGAAGCCACGTTTACGAGAATGATTCACTGTAAACCTTTGGTTCACCCTAGGTTTTAGCAGGAGTTTCAGGCTCTCCCTCCCCTTCTCCACGGAATCACAGGCAAACCCCAAATCTCCGGCAGCAGAAATCAGGCCAGAATCCCGCGAGCACATCGCAGGATCTATCCCGGCACCATTTCCCCATCAGCGAGTAATTAACACCCAATATTCCGCAAGCGGTTAATTATGTCATACAACTCATTGCTAAAAAAAAAAACAAACAGATTTGTGCCTACAGGGATGGGAACAGCGATAAAACTCTCCAGCTTCTACACGACACCATTAACGCACTCAAGAAAGGAGAGATTTGTTTTCCGTGAGGCTGATTCTCACCATCACTCGGACCTCAGCCCGGGAGGATTACTGGTGCAGGGACACAGCAGTGCCACACGTGAATCAGCAGTGATTTTTATTCCCCTTAAAAACGCCTTAAATTAAATTAAAGCATATCTGCAAAAGCAGCGGCAGGTCCCTCTCCCAGCTCCCCCCATCAGGACTTTCCCCACCAAGTTCAAACCCCATCACTAGATGTCCAGAGATCTTTAAATTTTACTTCCCACCCCCCCCAAGCAAATAAGATTTTATACGGTGCTTTCCTTTCTGCAAAACAGACGATAAAGAATAAGCGCTCTTCCGGCAGCGCAAATGCATACGGATGCTTTGCTGCTTCCATCTAGAGATGCACTCAGAGATGAGTAGGCAGGAGCCGACCTTAAATCATCCATTTATTTATACTGACATTACCGTAATGGATAGATAATGGACAAGCCCTGCCGGACACCGGGGAGAGGCAGGCATAGCTTTTAAAAAGCTTAACATTAAACTCAAGAAATTCCGCAGTCCAAATTTAAAGGACTTGAAACTTCACTCTGTTTAACATCGCTCTGGCGCGATGCTCTCAGGGTACAGAGGGAGCGGGGAAGGGCGATGGGACCAGGGTGGGGTTTATTTCTGAATATTTCCCCCCCCCCCCTTCTAGCAATGCTGCTGGAGGTGGGGGAAGGTCATAGAGCGGCTTCGAGCAAGCCCTTATGTACGGGTTTTAATCATTAACCAGACACCACTTCTGGCGGCCCATGCAATCGTTAACCGCAGGAAGAAATGACTCAGCCGGCATTTAATGCTCAGGACCAACAGGGACAGTTCAAACCGCTGGACATCAACCAGCGGCCAAAATTTGGGGGTTTGGAGCAGTTTGAGGGGGTGACGCTCCTGCAGGAGGGAGATTTTCCACCAGCAGAGCCCTGTCCCCCTCTGATAGCCGGAGGATGGGATTTCCCTTCCCACCCCACAAATCACCCCAGGCTTTACAGGGGAAAGTTTCCTGCAATAACCCAGTAAACCCAGAATCTGAGGCTGCAGGAAAACACTCTAAACCCTCTGAAGGACGGAGCCGTGCTATTAGCGTGCCCTCGGCCGTGCCTCGGTCAGCTCTGCGTGCAGCTGGCATACCAAGCGCCTTCAATAACGATGCCGCTTCTTCCCCCGCGTGGGGCTCCCCAGCATATTAATTGCTAATCGCTGGCAGGGCGAGCTTGACGAGCCCAGGCACCCGACTGCCACTCGACTTTGCCGGCCGTACCTTCGCAGAGAAAATTTTGCCCCCCCTGCAGAAGCACGGCGAGGACCTTAAGGCGGGTTTGTTGGTGTTTTGGGGTAAGGAGGGGACCCAGCTGTCCCCAGCTCAAGGGGAGTCCCACGCACAAGCAGAGATGAGCCCTGCACAAGCAGCCGGTGGGGGGAAAAAGGGGGCTCGAGGAGCTTTTGGGGTAGATTTCACGGACAAATAACTACATCTGGGACCCGGTGGAGATCTACACAATGATTTTGCTAAGTTGCTAGATGGAAGACGCTGCCTGCTCTATACTGGGTCCCAGTTCAAATTCTCATCCTGAGCTGGGCAGTCTGGGGTCTCCCTTAGCTACACGCAAGACTGGGTGAGCCAAAAAAACCCACCTCCTTAGTAGCCCCAAAACTCATTTAAATGGGATAGGAATGGCCAGTTTGCAGCTGGAATCGCCAAGGGAACCGCCAGCATTTGCCGCTGCGGTGCCTGGGTTCGCCGCCTTAATGAGGCCCGTTGCATAAATTAATTAGCGAGGCTTTTCACAAGATCCCACTGCCATTCCCTAGAGCCAAGTCAGGACTGGAAAGCACTAATTTAAGGTTTAGCACTTCAGTCCAGTTGGGAACGCTGCAGGGATAGGGTCCATCCCACCCTCTCCCAGCCGGGGAAACAGCTGCCCACCGCAGCCTCACTCCATCCTTCTTCAGCCGGATGCCAGAGCACCCAAATTATGGTTCCTCCCAACTAATTTAACGTTTAATTCCAGGAAAAGCGGTGCCGCTGCCAATCTCATTCATGCTCCTTTTGCAAGCAAGCCCCGCTGAACATCTTACGTGGGAAAAAGTTTTGCAGCTGAACAGTTAAATTGCAAATTCCCTCCTCGTCTCCCGCAGCTTCAGGCTGTCAGACCACGTCACACCCCATCTGCTGATGGGGAGTTTGGTTTTACTCTCTGTCATACCAGAACCGCAGAAAGATAAAGTTTTACTCGTCCCCGCGACTTCATTAGCAAATATTTGTGCTAATCTTAACCCCATTTGCACGCTTTGATGTGGGATTTCTAAGGCTTTCATTGACCACTTTTGCCTGCGCCTAGTGGCGCTGCCGTTTCTGTTGGTGCAAGACTCCACGCCAGTAAGGATTCCTCATTTAAAAGCACAGGGGCTTATCTCCTCATGATTTTTCTCCTCACATATACTCTCGGGGTAGTTTTTCCTTCTTCATGGGCAACAGCAAGTCCCAACCCCTCCTTCTCCCAGGTCTTTCCAGCTCTGTCCTGCTGGAAAAAAAAAAATTAGTCAAACACTTTTTACAAGTCTCGAGCCACGCGCAGGAGTCGTTTCTCTTTACTGGGCCACGAATAAACCAAGCTGCCGGTTTCCAAATGAAATCCCACAGTGTCGCACACCAAGTCCAAGCTATATTTAAGCACCGGATCCCCCATTACACGCTTCCCTCGGCTTCGTTACTCCCTCCCGCAGCAGCGAAAAAAGCACCGACCTGTTTAATAAACACAGCAGCAAATGAAAAGACCTTCTGCGGTGCAATTGCATTACTCAAATGACAACTTGGCCTGTGGTTTTTTTTTTTTCCTTCTTTTCCCAGGCAGGCAGTGATTAAAGTGGAAAATGTTAATCTGTACGGCTGCAAACAGCGGCGCAGCTGGTTCCCTACCACGGGGAGCGCGGCAGCTCTAAAGAACAAAGTGAGCGGCAGAGGGGGAGGGTGGGAGGAGAAATCGCTCCGAGGAGTTAAGATAATAAGCAAGCAACGCTGGAAGATGATGAGCAGGAATAAAACCAAAAGCATTAATGTGCAATTTTCTGATTTGTAAACCACTCTGATTACACGAGGAGGGTAGCGAGCGGGGCTCGGAGGTGCCAGGCTCGGCGTCACGCTGCAGCCACCGTGCCCACACTGGTGGTAAAAGCCACGTGGAGAAGAGGAATCGCTTGCTCCTGCGGTTCAATTGCTCTCGAGCATCTTCCTGGGCCAGCGTGGGTCTGCAGAGCATCACTTCTAATAGCACGGGACAGAGCGGTCCTCCGCAAAGCCGCCTTATCACCCCCTTGGGATTGACCGATACTCCCAGCCTCTGCAGCTCAAAGCCCTGCAATTTAATTAGAGAAGATGGGACGGCATTGCCTTCCGCTGGGTGTTTGCGAGGTTCGTATGTGCCCAGAGTTCCTGTCTCCTTCCTCGCAGCTCCTTAAGGCCCCATTCACTGCGGTCGTTTCTTTATTTCCCCTCTGTTCTCCCACTTTTTAACCATCTTGGTATCTCTCCTCTGGCCACTTGCTCTGCTGAGCCTCAGCGCTGGAGCCGTCGGGGGGGGCGGGATGCAAATACACAAAGCTCAGTTGGGTTAAAAACACCCCACACGGACATGGTGGGACATCAGCTTCAGCAAAATATCACTTATAATTTGAGCTAGTACATGCCAAAGGGTACAGAAACCGCCAGGCTTGTAGCCCCAAGAAATCAGGTTTTGCCAGCAGAGAAGTGATAATTGCAAAACGAAGATGAAGTTGTAGCTCATAGCTGGCAGCTTTGCTTTTTCCTAGCTTTTTTTTTTTTTTTAAAGGTTATTTATTAGTTCATAAAGCTCAAGAAAACAGGAATTTGATTCCACTTTCTATGCAAGCTATGCTCCCTGCGGCGCTGGGTAAAACCCACGGGGAAGCTACAGCCCCAAAGACTCTTTCCAAAACACTGAGTCACCGCAGTTCTCTCCATTAAAAACCCCTCGCTAATTAACCCCCAGCAAATAACAAGCTCATTACGTGGGTTCCCAACACCAAAAATAACTTAAAACTAAAAATAACCCCTCTGTTCCTCAAGCCCACGGTCTGTGTGGAGTCCAGACCCGTGTCTCCGCTTGGGAAATGTGGATGGAGGTGATGCAATTTTCCTCTTATACCCATTTTTCACTCATGTGCTAAGATTTAGTCTCTGCTGTGGATATTCAATCCATTGCTGTGAGACAACCAGCTAAATATGCTAAATAATAAAGCCATGGGGCTGCAGAAATTATCCAGCAGCTTGAGCTCCAGTTTGGGGAAAAAACAACCTTCCCCCTCCACTCTCAAGAGGAGTCAGATGGTTTTAATTATCCACAAATTATTCTGAGCGCATATTTTCCTTGTTCGTTGGTCCCCCCCGCCCCTTAATTGTGCATATTTTCTCTTTTTAAAAATCAAAAACTTCTTGGAAGTCCCCAAGCTTGTTACGACTTGCCCAGAATGGGAGCCACCGCAATCAACCAGCTGCAATTTCATCCCCAGCAAACATTCCTGGTGCGATTTGCTCAGCTTTTTCCAGAAAAAAACAAAACAAACCCAAACCCAAAACTCTGCAACGGGATCAACCACGACGGGTAGGATAGATCCGACACCAAGCAGCGTCGCAGAGGGAGCTGCATCTTTCTGCAGCAACTCACGGCAGATATTGCAGAGAGATTTTGCAACTCAGATGCTCGATGCACGGGTTAAACTGCTAACGTACCGCCTGGGAATCGGAGAAAAATCCATCGAGGCCACGGCTTGTAAGGAGACACAAAGGCCCTTTCCAAACTCCTCCCCACAAACACGCGACCGGTGCTGGACCAACACGCTCCATCCTACAGCAACAGCCAAAACCAAAGCCTCTAATGCAATAAAACCCCTCAATTTCGAGCTTCTGCCTCAAATGCCAGAGCAGCTTCTGGTTTTTCCCCAACCGCACAAGCCAAATTTACAGCCCCGATGATAAATAAGCATTGCTCAGCCCCAGCCATACAACCCTGCTCTCATTCCCAGGCCCTTCAAGGAATTAGAGACCTGAAAAAATACCCTCCTGAGTATATCAGGGGTCCTCAGGGTCAGCGCCCAGCATTAGCAATAAGGACTTGCTGCCCAAAGCCACCGCCAACAGAAGAGGAAGCTATCGAGGGAGAGCAAGAACCTATAGGAGAAATTTAAAAATCACTGCTGGTGCATACCCAGCGAAGCTTGTCCTTGCTTGCTGAGCACCTCAAATAAAAATGGGGAAATTGGCCTTTTTCCTCTTGGAAAAAAAAAAAACAAAACCCAAAATCAAACCAACCACCACATGTCGGAGCAGGAGGTTGGGTTGAGCAGAGCCCAGTGATTTGCCCATGTAAAGGTCTTCTGCACACCCAGGGCTTCGGCACTGGGTTTCCCTCTATAGGGTCTCAAGGAAGCAGTATGTTTCATGGAGGCGATGCACAGCCCCGCAGACTATAACTACAGAGTAAATTCATTTACGTTCCTGTAATAATGCATCTCTGCTTTATCACTCCCCTCTACCCAAGAGTCTCCCAGGCTTAGCTATTTCCTGGGCACTGGAAAAGCAGAAATACCACTTTGACAGCTTTTAGAAAGTCCTTTTAGGTCTTTTCCACCTTCTGGAGTGAGCTTTATGTCTTAGATATGGTGGTGGTGATGATGATGACGATGACAACTCAGCCATAAGGATGGATGGAGAGCAGGGGAGAAGAGATCTGAACTGGATATTAATCCTTACAGAGCTTTGGCACAAAATTAGAACCACACAATGGCTGAAATCAAGTCATCGTTGACTACTCTCACCCACAAACGTGTTCCTTAGGTGGATTTAAAAGGTTTCATGCCTCAGGCCATCACAAGACACAAGCGTAAAAGAACTCATCACCTCCCACTACTGAATTCTCCCAGCTTCAGCTCCCCCTTGTAGGCGGCACGTGATCCTTTAACACACCTTGGAGGTGCATCTGAAGCCACCACAAGCAAGTATGACTAACAGGGAAAAAGTCAATCCTTTTGCTAAGTTGTCCTAAAGAGCCAAAAAGCCAAATTTCAGTCCAAGCAGCACAGAAAGCAACCTTAACCCTCTGCAACTGCAGCGTGAAACACCCTGCTCTACTACGGCAGGGAGAGAAAAGCCATCATCTCATGGCAGAAAACAATCCTGACCACGAGTAGGACAGATATATTTCAGTACAAGTTGCAAGCGTGAAATACTTATAAATCAAATAAGCCAGATTTTACACATAGACCCAAAAATCTCTGCATGCCACAGACCTATAGGGGTTACTGGCCACCACCTCGTCTCAAGGTCATAATCTTGGTGTGATGCTGTTCTGCCAAAGTCACTGTTTCTCTCCGTACACGTTGTTAAACACCAGCACAAAGCCAGGCGATACCGTCTCCCAACAGCTCCTCTTCACTGGAAGTAGTAGCAGGAGCCCCTCATTTGATGTCCCAGCAAGAGAAAGGACTTGCAGTCAGAAATATGTCATAACATCTGTGTTTGCAGGAGCGTAAAGAAAAATAACTCAGGGGAAATAAGAAAAATCTCAGTTGGCCAAATAAATGGATAAGATTTATTCCACCTCCAAAATGTTGTTTTTGCTGGTGGTCATAGACCAAAACCTGCTCAGAGACAGCACAGCAGTAAAAAAAAAAAAAAAACAACACGCAGTAAAGGATCATCTCACTTTTCAGTGCCTTTTAACTCCTATTTAGCGCTGCTCACATAAGTTTACTCAAGTCCCAGATAAACAACTACGTTGTGTTACCACCACACACATCCTCGGGAGAGCAGAAAGCACATGAATCCACAGATGTCCAGCATCCACGCACTGAGCAGAGGTTAAGAGCCAGCTCCAATTTCTCTGCGGTAAATGCATAAAATTTCTTTAATCCCTCAGTTGCTGCTTCCTTAGATGTGTCAGTCACGCTACAAGATATTCTCAGGCCAAGCATGAGGAAATTCGGACTGAATAGCTTATTGCTAAAAATAATCATACTCCCTTGAAAGTCACCTTCCTGCAGCCTTTGTCCTGCACTGGCTCCAGGGAGGGAAACCCCCCCAGATTGCACCAGTTTGCCATTTTAAAACGATTTTTGTATGCAGCAGCATTAACTCAGCTGCTTGCTACCCGCAGGTGTCCAAAGGGCACCGGTTCCTGCTGCAGACTGATGTTCACACAGGAGAGAAGCGCTCGGTCTCCATTCCCTTTCTGCAGAGGCGGTTGGGTGGGCTCGGAGAGGCTGTGCCAGAGGATAACGTACGAGCAACGAAATCAGGCCAAAAAAAATACCAAAGCACTATTTATCATATCGACAACAGCCTCGCTGCCCCCAAACCCCTCCACACCTAAAGGATGGGGATCAGGTAGGACTGCAAGAACTGGAGCCACCTTCCAGCCTTACTCTTCCCCTTAATGCTTGAACATCACCCAGACCTGAATTTCAGCCCTAAAATATTAAGCTGCATTTCATTCCTTTGACTTTTTCCCCCCACCCTTCAACCCCAAACCAATTGCTCCAGCTGCTTTAGCAACAGCTTCACCGCTCCATATCCCCGTGGTGGTCGGCGATGCTCACTTGATCGCCGTGAGGACAGACCTTGCGCAGATGGAAAAATACAGACTAAATAACTTGCAGACAGAGCTATGGAAACATTTCCTATCTGAAACAGAAATGCCGAATGCAAAATGAGTCGCCCGAGCGGCCTTTCCACCAGCATGCCCAACTGCAACCCAGTACGGCTCGATAGCGCCCATACCAAGAGCCGCCTCCTCTATTGGGGCTTTTGAATAATAAAAACACTGAAGGTTTTAGAAGTCTTTAGTTCTTGCATAAGCCAAGAGACATCAAATCCCGATAAGCCTCCGGACAAACATGCCGAACATATGTTTAGCCATATTGCCAGGGATTAAATGCCCAATAAGAAGAAAAGTGGGTTCTAGACAGAAAAATAGCGTTTAGCATTAAATAGAGGTTTATCTGGGGGAGAATGCCAAAGGTACCCAGGGTGAGTATTAATTGCCATTAATAACCAGCCGGATGAAAACTCCAGCTACTAAGATAAATTAGAGCTGCAAGTCGTCTATGTCAGCGCTAATCAAACCTCGCTGGATAAAACGCAGCCGCCGAGCTCAGCACTGCGCAGCTGTGAGAGCGGCTCTGTCTACGAGATGCCTGGCATGACAAAAACCTCTTTTCCAAAAGAAAAAATAAGGATTGGCATTAATTCTAGCATCCCTGCCTAATCCTGACCGGGTGCTGGATCAGGTGGTCCAGCGGTTGTTTCCCTTTACAATGCTATTTTTACCCTAAATGGCTTTTTTCCAGCACCAGTCTCAGCTTGAGCTCATTGCACAAATGACTCATCTGTTGCAGGAACACCAGCAGCCACAGCAAGGAACCCAATTAAAAAAAAAAAAAAAAAAACACCCAAAACCAAAAGCAATCACATACAAAGGAAATAAAAGGCCGTTTTGGCCAAGAACAGAGCACCTCCGCTGGCCCAAAACCCCAGCGTGGCACCGAGGGATGCGAATATCAATACAATATCCGCCACCTGCACTTCCTCAGAAGGCAAAATTTAAGTGGAAAATATAAAAAGATGACTGTGTCTGCCTACAAATCAACCCCTAATAGCCCCCTCCAGCTGTTTCCGCCTCCCTTCGATCCTCACCCATCCCAGTAGCCTTTCCCAGGTTTGAAAACCATGGCAATAATTAAGGTCTTTTCTATCTCTTGCCTTCGGGAGCTTTATCCATCCTGACAGCTGTTGGAGCTGCTCATGATACGATTATCTAATCAAGCCCTTCCTCCGGCACTGAGGAAGAGGAGGCAAAGCCCGCACGCTCTTGGGGTAGCACCAAGGTGGTGGCAGGTCCCCTTCGCCACCACCCTGCCCTGACGCAGCACCACATGAGCCACCGTGGTGTTTGCTCTGCAAGATTTTGCAGTGACGGTGTAAAGTCACACGCAAACCATAAAGACTTCCAGTGCACAAGGTTTATTTTACCTCCCTCTCAGCCAAACAGTGAATTTGTGGCTTAAAGCCATTTTTCTGCCACCCGTGCTGCCCACCAGCTTCCACCCAAGACACAATTTTATTTCGTGGACTCGTTACAACCCTAAAATAAATGAAGTGGAAGATGCAAACTCACCTACAGGTATTTCTGCTGTCCCCCGTCACGCAGCCAGGATCTCCAGGGACAGCGTCTGGGCACTAACTTCCCTTTGGGGAAAAAGAAAAAAA
>VZSZ01000198.1:48244-121276 GCA_013398815.1 Ibidorhyncha struthersii | reverse complement strand
CCCAAAAAAAAGTCAAATGACTGCTTTTATCTCTTTTAAAGTAATCAGCCTATATGCTTTATTAGTGTTAAACTGGAAGTGCAATTCTGACAACAAACCCATGCTGTCCTTTGCTCATACCTCAAGCTTTGACACCCCTGACTAGCCAGGCTAGCAGAGTTTATCTCTCTCTCCTCTCTTTTCAGTCTTGGGGTGGACTCTTCCTTGGTGTTCACATCAGCCTTTGCTGCTCCAGTCAAACCTCATTTCATTCTGGAAGTTCTAAGGAAAGTCTGGAGTTCATAGTTTCTGCTCTTTAGACTGCACAAGATTGTTTGGTCAGAATTGAAGCCTTTATCATAGTCCATTGTAGTATATTAAAAACAACTGGTGATTTGGCTGCCTTGTCCCTCTTAGAGTCGTAGATTTTTTTTTACTATTTCAATTTCTTAAAAAAAAAAAAAAAAGAAAACTTTATAGGAATATTTTTGACTGCTTATATATGGCTTTTTATGGATCCCCTTAAGACTGGCAGAAAACAGAATGTCCTCATTTGTTCTAACTTGTGTAACTTCCACACAGCTTCCTGGCAAGTCCAAAAATAAGTTTGTTCCTTTTTCATCCATCTGTTTTTTGTCTTTGAGAATTTCTTAAAATATTTTATAACTATTACTAGTGAAGAAGACATGAAACATTGCTTACCTCTGCCTTGCAAATAGCTGTCTTTAGCCCTAGCAAAAAATGAACATGATTTTTTTAAACCAAATACTTCAGCTTGTATTTAAGAGTCTGGATTAGTTTAAGGCATCTAATCAACCTGCTTAAGACTTTAGAATAAGTCACAAGAATATCTGCAGAGAGCAATTCACCCACCAGTTTTCAGTCTGGTAGTACCCAGACCTCTTCACTGACCAGAGAAGACCTAGGGTAACTTATCTCCTGTCTTCAAGGCCTCAGTTCAGCGAGATGAATCTGTGCCTGAATCACACCTGTGTCCCCTGCAGCCAATACATATTTTGAAAGTAGAGATAAGATCTTTGCCTAGGTTTCCTAATATAGTTCACAGAATTAGGATGTAAGGCAAGTCTCCCTAGTTCCTACCTAGCTTTTACACAACTAGCAGAGTCCTGTTTGGGTTTGTAGTCTAGTCTCAGCTTTGTGCATTGCTTGCTACCTTGATCAGTCAGCCTAGCATTACTTAACTGCATAAAAAACTTCCTCACACCGTCAGACAGGGTCATGGCCCACGCACTGAAGAAACCCATCCATGTGCTTTTGTCCAGCCTGTGCCCTCCCACTTAGCACTTAATGCTGTTAAAGAGCACAAGGTGATCTCAAAAGTCAAGGGCGGGGGAAGAAGGACACATTTGACGGTTTCTTCCCACAACTAAAAATTGCTTTTCTGCCTGACACGCGTAAGATGAAGAAACTAATGACATTAGCCCTGTCACTTTGACAGGCAGTACACAGACAATTATATGTGCAGAAAGCCAAGCAGTCTGTCAGAACTAAACCTATTAGACTAAGACGTCATCCTCATTTCAAATACTGTCTCCTTAATTCACATTGAGTGCTTAATGGTCACGCCTAGTTACAAATTACCTGTATGGTCCAATGAAGACAATTAAATTGCTAAGTAGTATCAATGTTGCAGCATGTTAAGTCTTTTGGAAACTACAGAAAAATGTTAAAAATCCTAGCATCTCATTCCTAAAACAGCTAACTTAATTATTTCTGTTTATTTCACTGTTTCCATTTTCTTCATCTATTTATCTTCTTTTAATTACAAATTTTGAATTAAAAATGGTAAAACACAGGAATTAAGAAAAATTGCATGAGAATATTCACAGTAGTATTTTAATTGAATAAGATGGACTCAAATACTAATTAATCTATAGTAAATGCAAAACAAGTGCAACATTCACCACACCTGAAGAGATTTTGAACTGCAAATGTGGCAGTAACGGCTCAGTCATGCAGGAAGTGCTGAACAGAAACATTAATACTTGTGAAGAAAGTCTGGGAATGTGTGTGTTGTGTTTTGACCCCAGCCATCGCCTAAGCACCACGCAACCGTTCGCTCATTCCCCTCATGTGGGATGGGGAGAGAATTGGAATGGTAAAAGTGAGAAAACTTGTGAGTTGAGATAAAGACAGTTCAATAGGTAAAGCAAAAGCCACAAACAAAGCAAATAAGGAATTCATTCACCACTTCCCATCGGCTCGTAGGTTTTAAACCACCTCCAGGAAAGCAGGGCTCCATCACGCATAACGGTTACTTGGGAAGACAAATGCCATCACTCCAAACAGCCCCACATTCCTTCTTCCCCCAGCTGTTATTGCTGAGCATGACGTCTTATCTTATAGACTATCGCTTTGGTCAGTTGGGGTCAGCTGTCCCAGCTGTGTCCCCTCCCAACTTCTTGTGCATCCCCAGCCTACTCGCTGGTGACACGGTGCAAGAAGCAGAGAGGGTCTTGACACTGTTTAAGTACTGCTCAGCAATAACTACAACATGCCTGTGTTATCATCACTGTTTTCAGCACAATTCCAAAACATAGCCCCATACTAACTACTGTGAAGAAAATTAATTCTGAGCCAAATTCAGAACAACGAAGAACAGAAGTAGTCATACTTTAAAAAAAACACCCCACAAAACCAAAACACCTCTGGTGCTAAGGCAAAAGAAAAACAATTCATAGGGCAACTCACTACTCTAAAATTTTGTTTAAGAGTGATGGTAATTGTTCAGAGCATTATATATTTCACCAAAGTATTAAGCTTGTTAATGAATATACATGAAAAAAAATCCACATACATCTCTTCTCTGCCTTTCATTATATTAGCCTTTTTACAACTTCTTTCTGAAAACAAAGTAAACTTCCAAGGAACTGCTACACGGAGGCTGATAACTATCACTGGCACTTCTACATGGCATGATCCCAATGATGTGTGGCCTCTCTGCAACAGTGGGATAGCACGGTTGTTTAAACAGGCCCATAGGCATTTGAAGAGCTCTGCCTAATCTAGAGAAGCTAACAAATGAAAACAGCTCAGGTCTATCTGTTCTGTCTCATGGATTCAGGGAAGTTTACATCCTGGTCCATAAATGTGATTGAAGCAAGTTACATTGTGACACTGACTGCTGGACAAATACGTTCCAAATTCCCTCCTAGACTTGCATGTTTTTCTATTGTTGGCCAACTATGACATCACATTTTCAGTTACAGACTCCGAGAAAAGAGTCCCTTAGGTTTTTAATAATTTGTATTTTTTCTGCGTTGAATTCTAGGAATGAAACATCAGGGCAAGCTTTGAAAACTTTATGGCTGCAGTCCGTCCCACTAAGTTTAATTTAATTCATAACAATAAGTGCCACAAAACTGTGTTGGCATTGCATGAGAGCTACTGTAGTAAGAGGACGCCAGAATTAATTGGCAATAGGGGAAAAAGCAGTTAAGGCACATATTTAGTTCTCAATGTTTTTCCATAGTACAGCAATAGCTATCTCATTCTTCTGCCATATGGGCACCCTCTTTGAAACGGGCAATCAATCCGGTACACACAGTTCAAAGGAGATTTGACAAGGGCATTCAGTACTGAGGTCACTATGTCCTTCACACTGCACAGCTAGTCTCCCTCACAAACTATGCCTTTTTCATTCACAATCACTGAATAGAAGGCTGTGCGTAACTCATCTCTTCTGGAAAAAAAATCAAAAAACCCAACCAACCACCACCAAAAAAAAACCCTTTCAATGGTTTCTAAAGGTATAGTGCTTTTTATTCTGTAATTATGTAGTAATTTATGATACCAAGACCATAAAAAGGAAGGCTGTTTCACCTTTATCATATACATATTAATAACCTGCCCCAAAGACATTACAGTGAGGAGGAAAGCTACAGGTGCATTTGAAAAAAATTACCTGAAAAAATGTTTATTTTTATGTTAGCTATTTGTGGGGGCAGAGAAGAGAAAGGAGAAATCTGCAGTCTTCAATATTAGAAACATTTTCCACATCTTTTTACTGGCAAAAGATTATATATAATGTTGTACATCTGTTTGTGAAATGGAAGCATTAAAAGGAAAACTATAATATAAATAAACAAATCTGAAAATATTAAAATCTAGTCAGGTGAGAGCTACCAAAGCCCAAATAAACATTTAATCTTATGCTAAGTGTTCTAGTTCATTTAAGTATTTGTCATGTGCATGTTTGAAAATCATGCAATCAACTCCCCCCCCAAAATGTTTTATACAATGCGTTGACTAAATTATCTTTGCCAATAGAATAAGCCTGAATAGCTTTCAGAACATATATCATATAGGGTTTTTTTTGTAACTCTCCATAAAAACTCAGTGCACAATACATTGCTGGAAATGTTTTTGCACATCTGGAGCACCCACTGCTCCTACTTAAAGCAGATATGTTTTTACTGTGTACAGAAATAACAATTATACTGGTTTTAGACTACGCCTACAGTAGGAATCTGAAAGATTCTTGCCTCTAAGAAATGCCAACATTGCAAATTCGTACAAAGGCTGTCTATATTTCCAATAACATCGCATTTGATGTGAAAAGAAGTCGTACCTTGCAAATTTGAGATCATCTCTTGACCAGTTAGCGCTGAAGAAACAGCTAAAGTTGATGAGGGAGGAGTCAATAGCCACCTTCAAATTTCATGTGAGCACACAAATAAGGACTTACCTTTGCATTACCTGTCATAATATTATATATAGTAATGGCTGGACTCGATCTTAAAGATCCCTTCCAACCTTAACGATTCTATGATTCTATGATTCTGTTAAGCACCACTCCTGATTTCTGTGGTTATGGCTCACTATGCATAAGGTTAATATATGAGTTGTATTTGTTATGTTTTAGTTTACTTGCTAGCTTCCTCTAGTATTTTTAGAGATGACTCTGAATATGTATGTACACACTTATGCTTGTATGACGCGTATTGGCAAAGATCACTCATTTATCCTAGGTATCCCATAATAAGTTGTAGATGTGAGATATATAGCATTCATAATACATTCTAAATCATCATTATACATGAACCTCTCCCTTTCTAGAAATAGCCTGAGAAGAGAAAGGAATAGGGAATGAGGACATAAGTTTATTATTCAAAGGTTTGAGGAAGAGTAGCTAACATCTTATTAAACTGTTAATGCTTTTAGCAAGTACTGACACACTACTTTGTTATGTATTATCACAGTCATTGTCAAGATGACTACGATTTATGTCTTCTTCAAAAAAGGTGCACATCATACAAGGAGAGAGTTTTGTGATGCTTTTGATTCCTGCCAGTTTCTTATATTACAGCAGAAAACATACAAGGAAAAAAATCATATACATTAAATATGATGATACAGTATTGCCCCATGTCAAAATATCCACAGTATCCACTACGAGGATATGCAAATAGGCAAATAAAACTTCATTGTATGGCTTAAACTATCTGAGTTGCAAATCATCTTTCCAACTCATGCAAATTACTAATCATTCCTTTAAATTAAATATTTAAATGTTCTTCATAATTGAAGAGCAATGAGATCATCACTGGATTTAACTTAAGCAAAAGTTAAATACAGTATTACTTAAAAGGGAAAAAGTTAGATCTAATGCAGTGTATCTTCTGTTGCTAAATCACAGAATGCTTATCCTAAAACATTCCTTAAAAGCAGTTCTTGAGCCTTTCCTTCAAATCTGGACTTGTTCGCATAAACATTCAAAACTTAGTCATCAGGGATATTTTGGGTCTTCTGCAACTTTAGTTTCACAGGGACATAGCTTGTGGTTTCTAATTCTTCATCTGAAAGTACATATTGATTACAGGTTGGAGAGAAACAAGAGCAGAATGCAGTGACCGTACTCATATCAACCACAATCCAGAAATCTTCATTTTGGTGTGCCACAACAAGAACATCAAAATCCCTTACTTAGCTTTCAAAAATATTGGCCAAGCAAGAAACTGTGAGAATAATTTTTAATGGAGACAGCAATTGGGAGGAAATAATTCTTAGTAGACACAAATCAAAACAAGGGAAAAATGAGAATGGGGGAAAAAGATCAGACAAACTTAAAATCTGTGTTTTTCCTCAGTCCCTACAACTACTTTAAAATAAAACCCCAACAAACAAACAAGCAAAAAGGTTAAAACAGATCACATCCTTTCTAGTTTCTCTATTAGTGCAAAAGCATTCCTAAATGTTTGTACCAGTTCCTTCGCTTTCCTTGCCATACACCACCCTCAGTTGTCTAGAGGATTCCTGCATTTTCAACAGTCATTCAAAAATCCCCCAGCCCCTCAAAAAATCACATTAATTCCCCACCTTATTTCAAGATTTTTTTCAGTAATAATGACCAAATATTTATATTTCTCTTGGTGTGCTTTGTGGACTTAGATTCTTCTATGTTAACCAACATCCCACTGATTAGCACAACAATGCTTTCACATATTTTTGTTAATATCAATGCCATGCTACAGAGACATATATGTGCCTCCAGAAAATCTAATTCCACTGTTAAAAAGTTTTGCTGGCAGCATAAAAACTGAAAAGGGGGGGAAAAACCCATGTCTTTGTTAGTACCATATTGTCAGACTGAATTTCATTAGTGGATAAGGTATACCATTTAAAAGATAAAGTACATGAAGTAGCTTAGCTCCTCTGAGATGGAAAATGCTATAAAAATGACAAATATTATTTCCATTAAAAATTAATATTATTGGAAATAGTATAAAGCGGCATGAATAAAACTTCCCAAAAGCCAGGTGACTTCATTTATTACCAAGTTTCAATGAATCTAATGTAATAATTTAGGTAGAAATATTTCAGAAGCTCAAATTATCTTGACCAAAGCTAACCTTCAGCCTGGTTAAGATGACCTGCATTAGAAGGTCTACAATATGAAACTCTAGAACTGAACATGATGTAAATGTGACAACTGTCATTTGAATTAATTGATAATGAATTTGAACAAAAGACCTTACAAGTCATACCTACTTAGTTTAAAAGTTAAGGTTTCTCAAGAAAGGTTAAGTCAAATCCTGTCTCTTCTCTTTAGGAAGTATCCCTTTCTAAAGTATTGAGAAAGTTACCATCATTTAGACCATGCTCACCATTATCAGTGTCTATATTAATTTCAGAAAAATGAAAATAGTTCAAAAAAATTCAAGCCTGGTTTCAGAAACAGAAAGTGCCAGCAAATAATTCAGTAATGTGGCAGGCAATTTCTTGAGGCTACTAGTCTGAGATTTACTGACCTAAAGCCTGGACAGAAACTATTACAGTGAGCCACCAAGCTCCTGGAAAGTGATGTTACAGTGGGAATGCTGACTGATCTTTTCGTACAGCAAATTCAGTGAGGCTGCAAAAATATTATTTTGATGAATGGTGATTAGCTCTGCATAGATATGGAATTGTTCACCACTAAACTGACACACTTCTGTAGTTGTAATTCATTGTGTTGACTATCTATACTGTAGTTAAAGAATATTTTTTATCAAATTCCGCTCTTGTCAACAGGAACCATTTTGTTGCAAAACAATCATAATCTGTCAAGCGTTGATTTTTTCCTTCCTCAGTGTTTATCTGTTCAGATGACAAAATTAATTTCAGAATTTGCTTCAGAAAATTCAGTCACTATAACTGATGTTTTGAAGTATCAACCCACTTCAAGAAGCAAGAAAAGACACTTCTAAGCTATAAAAACGTAGATAATATACAACTCTCAATCTTCTTGATCTATTTGAGTCCCTAAAATGGACAAGCAGTCTTTGTTAAATTAATTGAAAGGTCTGCTGTTATAGTCATCTTATTCTATAAATAAAATTAACAGTTAAATATTGAAAAACATTACCTTGATTTAAGCAATAAATACAGTTATTAAAGATCTTCTCCTTAGGTTATCGAATGTTACCTTTTTGTATTGTATATCCAAAGGTTTAGAATATTAGTCAACACATCAGCAATTTCTATTAACTCCCTTCTATTGTCCCTTGCCATTGACTTCAGCCACAACCTCAGCTTTACTCCAGACATGTCTTCACAAAGACATCTACGGCAGCCTAAGGCTGAAGACAGCTGTGAGGCAGGCCCATCATAAGGCAATCATAACAGACTGCCTGACCTAACAGACATCTCAGTCCAGGCCCTACACTTATTAACCAGTCTCTACCAAAACTAGGCCTGAAAGGAATTACAGGCTTAGTTTTAGTCCAGTCATGTCCACAAAGTATAAAAGTGAGCATATCCTGGAGGAAGGTTTCAACACCAGCCAAAAACCTAGTCCAAATGACCCCCTCAATACAGTATATCTTTATAGTCATCCTCTCTATAAAGACTCATATTACCCAAAAGTCAAGGATGCCTACCAGCATCATCTGCTAATATAAACAAATGAGTCATGCTGGTGAAAATCTTCAGCTTTTTTTTTAATCTACCTGACTTAGAACCCATCTATGTCTCAACAACAACGTTCTCTAGTTGAACAACATGTCTAACCTGAACTTGTAGCCTAATCCTGGCTGCAGAATAGCAAACTACAGTATGCCAAGCAATCCTACTTACACAGCAATTAACTGCAGCCCATGAAACCATCAAACCAGAGCTAAAGCTTCTTCCCGAGTGAAGACAACTCTTTCGTTTTCTTATGAAGTCCCATAGGCCTAACCCCTAGCTCAACTCTTAGATATTCAGGTACAAAGCCAACAAGTTGCCTATGCCAATGCTAAGTTTATGGCTGGGAGAAACAGATGGACTAAGGAGGCTTAAAACAGTTCTGAAGTTAAAGGCTGATGCGTTAAGAGCTTTCTTGGCTCCGTTCAAGTATACTCATGCTAAGAGCTCATTGGTTAGAACAAACACAAGATCAAGATGAAAATAAAAGCAACTGTCATGGCTTAACCCCAGTCAGCAACTAAGCACCATGCAGCCGCTCGCTCACTCCCCCCACATGGGGTGGGGAGAGAATTGGAACAGTAAAAGTGAGAAAACTCATGAGTTTAGATACAGTTTGATAGGTACAGCAAAAGCCACACACACACAAACAAAGCAAATAAGAAATTCATTCACCACTTCGCACTGGCAGGCAGGTTTTCAGCCATCTCCAGGAAAGCAGGGCTCCATCTCATGTAACAGTTACTTGGGAAGACAAACACCATAACTCCAAACTTCCCCCTCTTCCTTCTTCCCCCAGCTTTATATTACTGAGCATGATGTCTTATCTTATGGAATATTCCTTTGTTCAGTTGGGGTCAGCTGTCCTGGCTGTGTCCCCTTCCAACTTCTTGTGCAACCCCAGCATCAGCAGAGAGTGCCTTGACACTGTTTAAGTACTGCTCAGCAATAACTAACACATCCCTATATTATCAAAACTGTTTTCATCATAAATAAAAAACATAGCCCCATACTAACTACTATGAAGAAAACTAGCTCTATCCTAGTCAAAACCAGCACAGTAATGTAAAAGATTAAGGTCAAAGTTTGATAGCATGACTCAGGTAGACTTTCGTCTGCTGTTAATGCGCCAAGTATCTACTTCATGGTTTAGGACAGTTTAAAAAAAATTAGTTTCATTTCCTATCTTTAGATGTCCCTATTTACACCAACTTAAATTTTGGTGCAAAAGCAGATTCTAAATATATATCTGTATGATTCTTTCACAATTTAAAAGAAAGCATGAAATTGCTTATCATGTTCAGATTAGTAGTAAAACAGGGAAACACGACATGCTAATCCATCAGTGCCCTCAGTCATGATCATTCCTCCTTAGTTTGAAAAAAATACTATTACTTTCAACAGGTTACACTTGTAAGAAAAAAAGAGGAGGATTTTTAGGCTTTTAGCCTATATACAACGCTGAAGAAACAGGTGAAATGCCCAGTTACACTGCTGTACATTTTACACGTTGGTGAAGAGCAACAGGTTTTTTTATAACTCAAGGCTATTGACATTTACTTCAGCTTCTTCTGAACCGAACAGGACTTTTCAGTATCACTTCATAATAAAAAAAATCACCCTAAAAAAAAATGTATAATATTCTCTTGTTCACATTGGTGGATATCATGTTCATTCTTACATTTATTGGACAAAACTGTAACTAAGCTGAATTTTCTTCTCACTGGTTAGTTCACAGTCTTCCTCTGCTGGCAGGCACCCCCTATTCTTCAATCTTTCCTATTTCCACAGGTGATGGCTTAAAAAAAAATAAAAATAAATCCACATTTCATTTGAGGAATACAGAGTTGCTTATTCCTTCTAAGAGGAATGAGAACTCCAAATTCAGAGAATATTTATTTGACTTTCCCAGCTAAACAGGTTTCTGTTCAGGGTATTAGTCTTGTCCCTTAAGGCAGAGATAATAATCTGTCATCCAGACAACTAACCTATTTCCTCAGGTTACTTCCTTTCCTGATTTTTATCTGGTTTTCTTAGGGTTATTTTATGTAGCAAATATTGTCAGATTTTTTTCAGGCTAAGCTTAAAATTTTATCAGCTGTTGTCATATGCCTTAAAGAGCAGGAGGCCTTCCTTCCAACAGTAGCCCAGTCGCTTTATCATGAACATATGATTATCACATCAATGCCTATGTAAGAATTTTTACTGTGGGGAAATAATAGAGTATGGGAGAAAGCCTTAATGCCAGAAAAGGTATGCAGCACCTATAATATTTGATTGAAAACTACAAAATAGGGGTGCCACAGTCATGCCCAGACATAGTCATGTCTCCCTTTAGATATTTATTTAAAATATTATTGTGATTGGTGATGCTAAATTGCCTGTCTCCTGTGCCAGAAGAACAGATTTGGGGTTTTTAAATATAAGCATGTGACATTTAGGAAGACAGATTGAAACAATATCAGATCTTCTGTAAGGTTTGTCTCTCCAAGTTTGTTCAATGTCTAATAACTGCTTGCTGTCAGTAACTGAGCAGTCAGTACTGGGCAACAGAACAACAAAAATGTATCGATCTTTCTAAAATGCTAAACAGGTTTTAAAATTGCTCATTACTTCAGCTCTCTTCTGATTAACTAATTATTAACCAAAATATTTAGAACCAACAATTTACAGTTTGCTTTGTTACATCCTTGCACATGGAGATGTATTTCACAGTAACTAGTATAAAATAAAAATTATCCTTTTAATAATCTTAAACTTTTCGCACAGATTATGGAGCCTGATAGCTTTAAATGAAGGCATGTTTCTTATTAAGCCATAGGTTAAAAATATTTGGGAACTTACTACCATCTGTTGTAATCAGACTAAGCCCAATAGTTCACTGGATTTTTTTTGTCATAACTATGCACTTTTTTTTTAACTCCTAGAATATTCATACAGCATTAAATTATGTTCTCAGCTATGCAGCTATCAACCCAAAGTAATTTAGGCAACCTTACAGCTTCCGGCTTATACCACTACACTATGGACCGAAACCTTTGTCCGTATGTCCAAATATGATCCAATAAACAGATACAAGAGGTAAGAAACTGTTTCCTCTAAAAACAAAACTTTTAGCAACCAATAAAACTCCCTCAGGATCCCACTGTTTTACCCAAAGATTTTTCTTAAATTATGTTGTTCCCAGTAGAGTCCCAGTTTTTCAGATAGCTAAACTCAATGAATAGGAACTATCAGAAATTTCTTAGAGGGAAAGAGTGGACAAATAATCAGTATTGAGAACTCATATTGTTTGTTAATCAGAAAACGAACTGTTAAAGGTGTTTCATTACAACCGCTCCCTTAATTACTTTAATTGAAAAAAAAAAAAGTTGAATAACAATGGTTCAGAACAAAACATTAAAAAACCCAAACAACTTGGCTTTTACCAAATTATCTACCCTGTTACATGATGCATTAGTTGACACTTTACATGTTGCCAAGCATGATCTGTGAGATTTCCCTGAAGGCTTGAAACCTTAAAGGATTCTGTGATAGCAAAAGCAATCAGCAGTGAATCACAGCTGAGCTGGCACTTTCCAACACCCTGGAAATGTGACAAGTCCGTAAGTTCTCCCTGTTGCCTTGGAAAGCTGCCAGTGTCGTGGTTGTTCCTTATTGTCAAGAGATTCATAATGAAGCTCAAATCTATCCACAAGTTTGGAGAGCCAATAGGTAGGTTAGAAATCACTCCACATGATTTTTCAGAACCTCAATAACATTGTTTTGACTGGCCTAATTAAGTCATCATACAGTGATACTGTACAGCTGATGCAGAAATATACTATCAAAATACATAAACATTTTTGTAGCAGTTTCCTTTAAAAAAAAATGCAAAATTTGATAGTATTTTCATAGGGGGAGAAAAACAGCCATCACAGGAATCCACAGCTTTGAAAAGCCCACGATGAAATCAAGTCTTGATTTTAGGTACACTTTTTGGTTTAGGATTATAGCAAGTAAACACATTCTTTTCCGACTTGGAAATTGCACAACATCTCACAAGTTCTCCTGACTTTAAAGTACTTCTCCATCCTTGATAGATGTTGATACCTGAATTGTAATAATTCCCTAGGATCTCAAATTTTTCAGATGTTCTACTTTTCATTTCATATTTTCCTGCAGAAAAAATAAATTCAGTCTAAAGTTAAAAGTTCCAGGATCCTATGGAAACATCAACAGGTTACTCATGCTGGATTGAGGAACCAGATGACTGAGAATCATTAAAAGATATACAAGTGAAACAGAAAGTATTGTTGAAGATGCTTTTATCTTGTGAACAAATACTAAATCTTTGAACTTGTTTAATAGAAACTGTGCTGCAAGTATTGGCTATCAGATACTTGAGAGAACAAGTTCTTCAACAGTTCAAGTCAGAGTTCAAATGGATCTTCCAACAAAATAAAAAAAAAAAAAAAAGAAAAACATTTGAACAGTTATTTTTGTGTCTTTTTTTCTTGGCCAAATATAAACCAGGTAAGTCTAGTCTGTTTTAGTTTATACTTCTGTTTCAGTCCAATGCAGCATTCTTTACTTATCTTAGTAAAATACTGACATTCTCTTTAATTTTAGCACACAAAAAAAAAGTAGATGAAGTCTCACCACATATTATAATTTTGCTTAGATTAACTTGACTGCAGAACTAGTATAGTTTGGACTATTTGTTGCAGTTTTTTTAGTGATTGCTTACAGATTTTTCTTCTCCTTTGTCTTCTGCTGTATCAGATGCCATATCAGAAGGATTGTAGTCTACTTTCCCTTCTGGGCACAGGCTTTGAAGCCTTCCTAATACCACACTGAAACTCCTCAAATATATTTGTATCTTCAGTAAACTGAAATTGTAAAAAAGACTTATAGACAAGATTCATTTTCTTGTGATTTAATTTTCCTAGAAAGCCTCTTTACCCTTGTTTCCCTGTGCAAACCATAGAAGTAAGATATTGCATCATTTAAGGGATTTAAAATATTCAACATATGCTCAAGAAAAATCATGCCTATGACCGTATTTGACGGATTATATCCAACTTTAGCAACTTTAAGGAGAGCTCTGGCCATTTTAAAACATTTTTCTATAAACCTACTATATATAATCTTCTTTAAGCTGGTTGAACTTTTGTAATATGAGTGGAAGACACAGAAAACAAAAACTAAATAAATGCCCCCATCCCTACAAATCCTTCAAAATTTACAGTTCTATTCACCTAGCAGATTCAAGGCCCTTTCTAAAACATGTCAAGGAAAAAGTCAATATCACTGGAATAGAGTCACCATTATGACTAAACCATATTCCCCTTATCTCTCCACGCCAAAAGATAATTGTTTAACAATGCTAAACTCTTGGTTCTAATTCTGAGCTGAGCATCCACACTGGTAACATTTGGATTTCCCAGTCTGTGCCATGATATCCCAATACTAACTCCTATTGTTACTAGAATCAGAATTGACCTTTGTCAAATACTCACAGAAATACACTGGTAACTTGAATAGTTAAAATAGTTCAAAAAATATTCCATTTTATCTCTCTTCTGGAAATAAAATATCTCCTTAATGAAAATTAATAATTGAAATTTTGCATGCTTTATAATATATTTATAAAGTATGGGGGTTTTAAGCTCAACTCATGTTGCCTTACCTTATTGGCTTGACCACATTTTGGGAAAGAAGATGCTTAGATTTAGCCCTCTATCAGCCAAACTGCTTCTCTAAGTCCAATCAAATATAGCTAATCTTGCTGTCTATAGCTCTTTGTCAAGAAAGCAGGAGACTTAACAGTATGAATACAGATCAGAATGGGCTCAAAAAACCCTTTCAAATAAATTCCATTGTATGCTTGCAGCAAGTATATAGACATATTTTTAAAGGGACAGGGCTAACTGAAAATTGCATTGTATTTGTGTATTATACTTAGCCAAACTGGTTAATAAACGTTAGAACTTTTTGTAATTTTCCAAACTGTGAAACAATACAACAGAACTCACAATCATAGAATAGCAGGCTGGAAGGGATCTCAATGATAATCTGGTCCAACCTTTCTCGGCAAAAGCAGGGTCTAGGCAAGATGGCCCAGCACCCTGTCCAGATGAAACTTAAAAGTGTCCAACAATGGGGAATCCACCACTTTTGGGGGGAGATTATTCTAGTGGCTGATTGTCCTCATTGTAAAAAATTTTCCTTTTGTGTCCAATTGGAATGCCCCCTGGAGTAACATGTACCCATTGCCCCTTGTCTTTTCCATGTGACTCCTTGTAAAAAGGGAGTCTCCATCTTATTTGTATCCATCTTTAAATATTGGAACATGGTGACAAGGTCTCCCCTGAGCCTTCTTTTCTCAAGGCTAAACAAACCCAGTTCTCTCAGCCTTTCCTCACGTGGCAGGCTTCCCAGTCCTTTGGTCACCTTTGTGATTCTTCTCTGGACCCTCTCCAGCCTGTCCGCATCTTTTTTGTATAGCGGGGACCAAAACTGAACATGGTGTTCCAGGTGTGGCCTGACAAGCGCTGAGTAGAGTGGGATAAGGACTTCTTTGCCTCTGCTGCCGATATCCTTGTTGACACAACCCAGCATCCTGTTGGTTTGTTTTGCCACAGCAGCATGCTGTTGACTCATACTGAGCATGTTGTCCACCGGGAACCCCAGATCCCTTTCCACAGAGCTGCTCCCCAGCCGGGTAGATCCCAGCCTGTGCTGCACTCCTGGATTATGTTTTCCCAGTTACAAGACCTTACGCTAGTCCTTCTTGAACTTCATAATGTTCTTGTGGGCCCACTCCTCCAGCTTATCCAGGTCTTCCTGCGGGGTGGCTTTTCCTTCCGAAGTGTCCACTCCCCCACTCAGTTTGTGTCATCAGCACACTTCATAAGGGTACACTTAATATCATCATTCAGATCACTTATGAAGATATTAAACAGCATTGGGCCCAGTACCGACCCCTGGGGGTCCCCACTTGTTACAGGTTGCTAGTTTGAGAAAAGGAGCTATTTACCACCACCCTCTGGGTGTGGCTTGTCAGCCAGTTCCCCACCCACCACACACACCACTTTTCTAGATTGTAACACATCTGTTTCTTGAGGAGACGGCTGTGGGGAACCCTCTCAAAAGCCTTGGAGAAATCCAGGTAGACAATGTCTACTGCTTGTCCTTCATTAACCAAGCAGGTTACTTTGTCATAGAAGGCAATCAGGTTTCTCAAGCACGATCTGGCCTTGGTGAATCCATGCTGGATTTTCCCAATCACATGCTTCATTTGACTTGTGATAACCCCCAGGAAGATTCATTCCATAACTTTCCAAAGGACAGAAGTAAGACTGATGGCCCCATAATTTCCTGGACCCTCCTTTAAGCCCTTCTTGTAGATGGGGTTTACCTTCTTCCAGACTTCTGGGACACCCCTGATCTCCATGACTTCTCAAAGATTATGGAGGGTGGCCTCCTAATGACATCAGCCTGCTTCCAACACCTTCTGGTAGATATCGTCAGGGTCCATTGATTTGTAAGGGTCAAGCTCCTGTAATAGTTTGCATACTAACTCTTCCTTCACTGGCGGCGGGTCTGTGTTTGCATCAACCTGGATTTTTGTTCCCAAGGCCTGGGGCCCAACAGTACCAGTAAAGACCAAGGTGAAGAAAGCATTGAGAACCTCTGCCTTTTCAGCATTGTTGGTGACTAATTCACCTCTCCTGTTTAACAGTGAGCTGATATCTTTCTTCTGTTTCTGCTTGTTGTTTATGTACTTAAAGACTGTTTTATTGTAGTTTTTGACATCTCTGGCCAGTTTCAATTCAAGCTGCGTTTTTGCTTTTCTGACTGCATCTCTGCACACCCTGGTAATGCCCTTGTAGTTCTCAATGGGTATTTGTCCACTTTCCCATCTCTGGTATGCTTCTCTTTTGGTTTTGAGCAGACTCAGAAGCTCACAGTTAAGCCAAGGGGGTCTCTTGCTCCGCCTACTTCCCTTATCTTTAAAGGGGATGAACTGGTTTTGTGCTTCCAGCAGAGCATTTCTGAAAAACTCCCAGAACTGTAATTCCTTTATCCTCCATGGAAGCTTCCCATGGAATCCCTCCTAGCTGAGCTCTGAGCTAGCTGAAGTCTGTTCTTCTAAAACATAAAACCTTGTCTTTGTACTAACTTTCAGCATGCTCAGCAGAATCCCAAACTCAACAATATTGTGATCACTGCAGCCAAGACTATCACTAACTAAGATTTTAGAAAGCAGGTTTTTTTCAGCTTGTGAGCAGCAGGTCCAGCAGTGCCTCATTCCTGGTTGGCATATCCAACATTTGTATAAGCAGTCCTCTATGCATTCCAGGAACTTGATGAATGACATGTGAGCTGCTGTATTGCTCTTCCAAAAAATATCTGTGTAGTTGAAGTCACCCATAAAAACCAGGTTCTGTTGACATGAAGCTTGCTTAAGTGACCCACATAATGCTTCGTTGGCCTTTTTGTCTTGGTTTGGAGGTTGGTAGCAGATGCCTACTGTATGATCGTTCTTGGAGACATCCCCTCTGATCTTGACCCAGAGGCATTGAACAGGGCTTCCACAATCACCATAGTGACTTCTATATATTCAAGGTTCTCCTTAACATAAAGCACGACTCCTCCCCATCTTCTTCCCTACCTGTCTTTACAAAACAGCCTGTAGCCATCCACGGCAATCCCACAGTCATGTGAATTGTCCCACCATGTTTCAGTTATTCTTGTATCATAACTTCCTGACTGGGCACAGAGCTCCAGTTCCTCCTGTTTGTTCCCCAGGCTGTGTGCATTGGTATTCAAACACTTGAGGTGGTTGGTCGTCTGGTTCTCAGCTTGGGAGCCAGCTAAGGGATATTTGTTGCTGCTGTGGTTGGTCTGGCTTATTCTCCATTTGGTTGCAGTGCTGTGAGCATTGCCACTTTGGACTCCACCCCGAGTCCTTCAGTTTAAAGCCCACTCACCAAGTTGGCCAGACTGCTGCCAAAGATTCCCTTGTCTCTATTAGACAGGTGGATCCCACCCCTCCCTAGCAGGCTATAGTCATCGAAGGCTGTCTCATTGTCATAAAAGCCAAAACCCTCGCAACAGCACCAGCCATGAAGGCAGAGGTCGATTTGCATTAAACGTCTATTTCTGGCTGCACCCTTTCCTCTAACTTGTAAAATGGAAGAAAAGATAATTTAGGCAGCAGTTCTTTTCTCTTGCACACCCAGGGCTTTGTAGTTGTCTTTGATTCTGACCAGGTTCCGGCTTGAGGTGTTATTCATGCCCACATGAAAGACTAGCAATGGACAGTAGTAGCCCTTGACGAGTTGTGACACCCTCTCGGCAACATCTTGGACTTTAGCTCCCAGAAGGCAGCATACCTCTCATGACTCCCTGTCAGGCTGGCAGATGGGCACCTCAGTGCCCCTTAACAGAGAAGTCACCCACTAGCAGCACTTGTCATTTCTTTTTGCGATATCCACTGTGTGCTACTTGTACAGTTTCTCAATTATATGCCTTTAAGTAGTATTTTCAAGGTTAGCCTAAGAAACTGAGTAAAAAACTTCTAATGATTACATATTTTTTTCAATGTAGTTTGTGTGTCCTGTATACCAATATACATGGCAGATCCAGGAAAGGAAAGTTGTAGCTCTTGTCTGTAAAGTTAGCTCTAATAAGTTAAGCTAGGTGAAGAGTTTAGATAAATCCAAATAAACAAAAACAGCATATAATTTCAATTCAATTAACAGAAATCAGCCTGAAAACAACTGCAGGATCAAGGCTCTCTCAATTCAGTAGGTTTTCAAAGGGCTTTTAAACCTTTCCCTTCATCTTTCTATTTTAAACTCTCTTGTATTATTCTTTAGCAAAATTTTAACCCCCCAGATTCTTGAGTATATCTGCATATTTAATATATATAACATATCTCTAAATTTATCAGAAGCCAAATACTAATGGAATATAGAAAAACAATTCCTCATTCCATGTGACAACTTATTCCATCCTGCTTTTCCAGTAGAAGTTGCCCTGTCCTTTCCTGTGAAACTTCTACTACTAAGAATAGGCTAATAGGTTTGACAGATATTAACAAATACATTAGTATCTCAGAGTCACTGCAATGATGTTATTAACTAAATTCTCTTCTATAAATGCACCTTGATCTTATAAACAATTCAGGGAGAGAGAAGGATCTACTTCTAAGCTTACATGTGTTCACAATGCAGTTCTACTGGTTTTACCAGTAACTTCAACAAAAAGAAATCTTGGTTTGTTTATTGAATTGAAATGTGTTAATTTATTGAGACATGTGAACACCATGTAAAGTTCAAAGGTCTTTTTAACATATATGATTTCTAGTAAAACAGAAATATGTTCAACAAGAACTACTTTGCAAAGTCTTTCTTTATTTTTCCAATATTAAAAAGAAAATAGTGCATGAAAATTCACTTACTGTACACATTAGCTCACAGAAGTAAAATCAGCTTGTATCACTCTGGTAATTACCAATGTGAGGCAGGAAAATTTTATAAAATAGATTAAGTAATGTGTGTGCATTTCTATACACTTGAGATTAAGCCAACATACCACAAGATGGCAGATGAAGGCAGCTAAAGTGGCAACTTGAAGGAGAATGTAAGTTTATGGGTCAGAGAAAACACCTGGTTTTGAAGTTTCCTTAACTTTGTATTACAGGAAGTAAGTTTTAGAAGCTGTCTTGCAAAAAAAAACAGAAGTGCACGCTCACCTATTAATGTTCTTACATAATACTTAGCCACTAGAACTACAGCCCCTCAAATTCAACATTTAGACTCCAGACACACTACTTATAACTAATAATATTCTTTAAATCAGTAAGAATGTTCCCCATTCATCCTCCTAGCTGCAAATCCAGAAAAGATAATGAGCTCTCTGCCACCATAAAGCCTTGCAATGTACTGGGCACAGGTTATGGAAGGCTGGAATTCTGTTTCTTTATTGATGAGAATTTGAAACTCCACCTCCCCTGCTGCAGAAATATGCTCAGTCACTGGGTTATGATTATGTGAAATCAATGCAGTTTCTCCTATTCCCACTGATTTTTTTTTTTTCACTTTGCATTGTTAAATATATCTTAAGACAGAGTCTGAGCATAATACCCTGTAGTTTCAACTAGGGTATAAAAAGTGGGAATAGAGAGAGAAGGGGTTCTAGTTACTGATTTAGTAAGTACCTGATATAAATTCACTTCAGCTGGGCTACTGTTTGGAGCTCTGAAATCCTACATCTCAGATTAGTGTTTTAAAAACATTTTGCGCACAGAAAAAAAAATCCATGGAGTAACAGCCAGTTTGTAAACTTCCCTGGGCTGCTCATCTGTTCTGGCATGGGAGCAATTCTGGCGGACTTTGCAGTGCTAAGACATTTTACACAAAATCACAGTGGTCTCAATATCTTAGGAACATTCAACAGGATATATTAACTGAGGTGGCAGTTTTCAGGACTCCTTTTGTGGTTACAATCCTATGCAACTTACCAAAAATCACATAGGGATTCTGCAGCTTTCAGGTGCAGGCTTGAACTGGACATGAATTCACTGTTTCTCCTTGATCATTTCTGCCTGATACTTCGTGACTACCTCAATACCTTACTGAAACTATGTTCTGGATCTTTCAAGTTATGCAAAGAAGTAACCTTCTGTTGCATCTAGATCACTCAATCTGCACATCTAAGACAGCCCAAAGTACCGAGCTTACTTAATAAGCAGCACCCAGACCCTGTTCTCCTCTGTTTCGAAATTCATGTCTGTAATTTCTGGTGCAAAAATAAATAGGACTGAATCATGAATGAGAAAGGTGAACACTGATGAATCATATCCATGAAAATCATATCACATCACACAGCTGACAAGTCACATTCACTCAACCCTAACCCTGTGACGGGCACACACAGGACAGTGTTTCCATAGTCATTGTGTGCCAAGTGTCTTGTTGATGGGTTTCTTTCCTGATTCATTAATTGTACATGGAGAATTTCTACCTTTCATTTGATAACTGTTCACATATATTGGAAAAGAAGTTTCTGAAACTTAAACAATTGAAAAATTCCAATAAACCCTTAGGAATTAACATTAATATCAAAAAGTTACGCAAAACCTTTTAGAGGCAAGGAGGTCTCCTATGTTTCTCTATGGATAGCCAGACGTTTACACAATCCATAACTCCACGTAGACAAAGAGTAACAAAGTTAAGGCTGCAATTTAGGGTAGCGAGTCATCTCAAAAGCTAGGAAAACATCCCAGCTGTCTCAGCTGTAAAGCATACTTGGGATAGCTGATAAGGTGTGCAGCTTAGGTATCTGGAAAAGAGTTTACCTGTATTCAAGTTACTTTAGAGAGAGGGGCAGGCAGCCGAGTCCAGTTTGGACACGACAGGATATGTGCAGCCCTGCCTTTTTCAGTCAAATAGATGCTACTGAAAAATAAATGCATGCAGACCAGGTAATATCAAATACAGGAATAAAGATGAACTGAATGCAAAATTTTAATAACATTCACAGAAATGGAGGCAGGTAGCTGGGGTTAAGTGTATCAGGATAACTGCCATCCAGCTTTTATCAGCTGTGTAAAAAATACACAAATAAATATACACAGCAGAAAACACTCAAATACAGCATTAAATGGGGCCTGAGTGTATAATTAATCATTGATAACATGTACAGGCTAAGCATGATGAAATGTTAAAACTCTTATATAACATATGGTTATATGTTTTGTCTGGTTTTCTTATTGGCTGTCACTATGATGCAAATCAATGTGCAGAAAACAAGTGAACAGAAAGAGAATCACAACACAGTATCCACACTGTAAGCTGATAAAGCAAAATATTGGGATGGGCTGATTACTACCTGATGTAACAGCTGAATGTAGGAACCTGACTGATCAAACCTGTTCCGAATCGAGAAATATTTTGAGGTAACATGATATAGTTCCTGGAAAAGCAGGATCTGAAACAGGCTCTTGTGCAACTGTCTGCAGCTAAGAGGTGAGAAGGGGAGGTTTGGGGTCCCTAGAATAACAACAGTGATGGGACACTGCTTGCTAGCAACACAAGATGGCTACTGGGAAAGGCGTACTAAATGAGCAACTACACATAGCCTAAACTCCTTTTTTGCCCTGATAAATGCCAGTTCTAGTTTCCTAACCTAATATTAAAGCTCAAGCACAATGACATAGTAGCGCACCACACTTTTTTATTTAGGACAGGCTTCCATTCACTAGCCCGGGGCATGAGAGGGTTAAAACCAAAATTCCTGCAGTCCACACACCCCCCTCCCCCCCAGACCTATCCCTATAGAAAGATCCTCAAAGTTCTCTCCTATTGATAGGGAAGGAAACCTGGTAACCACCTGGGTTTTACAGCCAGAATTACTTTTTCTCCTTATTTCCAAAAGATGTAATCATTTTATCTTTTTGATTAAATATGGATTTTTTTTTAAAAAAAAGCAAGCATCTAAAGGCAAAAAAGCAACTATGCTAAAAGACAAGCGAGACTGTAGAAAAAGACAGTAATAAACAAAAAAAAGCATTGCCAACTGAATACAATGGAGGCAGCAGAAAAAAATGGATCAAAACTATTACTCTGCCCTCTAGGTTTGTTTTCTTTTGTTATTTGCATTAATAAGTTTGTACTGCATGAAGATTCATTTACTGCACATCTAGGTGAACTTATATGTAGAAGCAATAGAGTTTCTTTTACTTGCCAACATCTAGAATGGAGGGGAAGCATCTGATTTTGCAGTTGTTCCAACTCATTTAGAAATGTAATGGACTATTCCATATTAAAAAAAAAAAAACAACCTCGGAAAGAGAGATTTCCCTTAATTTTCCATAATATTATCAAAACCTTAAAGCAAATAAACATAAATGAGGGCAAAAGAAAAACCCTAGTACCGTCCAAAGACTTATCAGAAGGTGTACAAAATATATTTATTGATACAGCCATGAATAACTAAAGTATTTTAGTCACTTCATCAGATAAACAGATAACTTTGCAGGACACTTTATAAACTGAGAAGATATTAGTGCTTAAATTCTAGGGCATTTTCAGTGAGAACTTAAGTTTTCCCTACTGTTTCCAAAGCCAAAACAGTATCCATTAAAAAAAAAAAAAAAAGGTAATTTCCCATAGCATATCCAATATACAAGTATACTACTCAAAAAAAAAAAATATTATTCAGGAAGTCTTAAGAATTTGTCTTAAGGATAGAAGCAAAGTCTTCACTCATTAAGCACTTGTTTACAACTGCACAACACATGAATGCTTCAACTACTGACTAATATAGCAATTTTTAGGATGGGTAGAATATTACTATATGAATGAAAAAAGGTAAAATAGCAAGATTGGAGATCAGTAGTTGCAAAAGGTAGAAAAGTGAAGGAGGGGGAGGAGGAATAAAAACTGCCCCCCCCCAAAAAAAAAGACAAGAAATCACAGCCTGAGGCTTTTTACTCAAAATTCAGACAAAATAACTTGGCAGATGGGTTTGAGGAAGGGGGCATTAGGAGAATGAATGGGGAGGAGGAAGCAATACCAACCCAGTAACGCTAAAGAACAAAAACATCACTCAAAACTCAGTTAAAATGTCAAAATTTGGCAAGAAGTCTTATTTGTCATAACTTGAATTTTCTATCTATTCATGCATTGCTGGTAAGTTTTCACTCAGCATTAGAGGCTGATATCAAAAACTGTAAGAGTACAGAAAACACCTTTTCTCAGTCACTTTGCTCTCTAGAAAAGTTTTTAATAAAAAGGAATATACTCACAACAGTTTTCTGGCTATGTGAAATACAGCAGAAAGCCTGTTTTTTTCCTCACCCATATAATACTAATGGGTTCATGAAAAAACTGTAATTACTCCCATAAAGTTTTAAGAGAGGAAAATTTATTGCTTGCAGCATTTACATGATGACAACAGATGTAGTTCTCATTATGAGTGCAGTTTTAGGAACAGTCATATTGTTATTGTTGAATAGCTTTTCTCAATGACTCCAACTATAACATATTCTCTCAACCCATGTGTATCCACATCTAGCATCGTGTGCTACTCATTGAATCAATTTTACAAATGGTTAGAATTTTTATTCCTCACTAACAAAGAAGGAATTGAGGACATCAGGGGCAATAAGAAGAGCTTCTACCTCCACATCAGCGATCAAAGGATGAACAAGGAAAATGTGGGTCTGTTGCTGAATGCAGCAGGCGATTTAGGGACAGTGGACAAGTCAGGACATTATTACCTGGGTAGGTAGACAACCTGATCAGTAAAAATGTGGTTGGACAATCAGGCTCAGAAGATAGTCGTTAATGGCTTGGACTCCACCTGGAGATCAGCAAGAAGTGGAGTACCACTGAGGTCTGTCCTGCGAGGAAGGCAATGGAGTGCACTGTTGTCATATTTGCAGATGATACATATTTGGAGGAAGAAGCACATGCTTTGAGGAAGGAATATCATGCAGAAGGACTGAGGCAGGGTGGAGGAACTGGCCAACAGAACATGCAATTCTGCAAGGCTGAAATACACCCACAAAAGGAACAGGGACAAAGAGGGTAATAGGCTGGAGCTGCTTGGGCAGCTGCAGTGTATTTACAGGACAGTAAGGAGATAGCCCACAGGTGGTGATCACTGATACCAGGGCCCAAAAGCTCTGATGCCTGGGCACAGTTACTAACACCCCTCTGGCATCACAGATAACCTGTGAGGGCTCCCTGTTGATCAAGAACAGATCTATACTTACCATAGTGGAAGAAGCACACTGGAAGAATAGCACAAATTAGCAGTATGGCCAAAGATAATACACCTGGAACTGTTTGCCCCAGGGTTGAAAACACAGCCCTACCATACTTTAAAGCAACAGGTTTCCATAGAACCTTTCTACTATACCAGTGCTGTATTGATTAGAGGATCAATGCCAAAGTACTAAATAAAATGCAGTAGGCAATCAGTATTTTTTTCAAAATTAGATTTGTTATTAAACACTCCAGAGTAAGAAGACCCACTCAAGAAACACAGGCTTTAGGCATGTAATGGCAAGACGGACAGAAATATGTATTGGTTGAAGTTCCAGACCAGGTGACCCTATTAATCAGGGGCCAAGAGATCAACAATATGAGGAAGACCAACCTCCTTTGGCTATTGAAGCCCCAGCATATGATGAATTAAATGCTGCAAACGAATTAAGTTTGTCTACTGTAAAATCAAATCAGGAAACAGGAGGTTACAAGCTACTGCTTTGAACCCCTCTATAGGGGAAAGCTGACACCTGCAAAGGGCCTGGACACTCCAGTCAGTTTGCAGAGTAATGGCCTTGAAAATAGCTTTTAATGATGCTCAGGAGCACCAGTTGCCCTGACTATGTCTGTACTGACTTCTGAGTAGTGGTTAATATAGTATGAAAATGCCTCAAAGACTGGAATCATGGTAACAGGCAGCAGAGTGGAAAAGCTTCTTGAGCAGCAGAAGAATGAGAAAAAAATACAACAGCCACGCAGAACCTACTTTAATAAGTGATGTTAATGCATATATCCCAAACACAAAGGGAACACAAGAAGATAAGCACACCAATAAGGCTGACCAGCTAGCCTGATTTACCAGCATAGACTTAGGATGGGAGCATAAAAGAACACTATTTTTTAGCCAGCTGGGCCCAGGAAAGTGGTGGGCATTCTGGGAGGAATCAGACTTCTTACCGGGGTAGTGAATGCAACTTGAACTTGTCTCAGAAAGCCATAATACCAGCAGTCAGACCACGCGATATCTATGGAACAATAAAACACAGTCAGAAAGCACAAGTAAAGCTGGGAGCAGAGGGTAGTAACACAGCAAGCAGGGCAGCGCCCCATCCCACCATACCTGAACAAGGCAAGAGCCAGAGGTGGTAGCCAGGTTCAACCAAGAGCCCAGACAGCCAACCAAGTTCATATCAGTAAGGTGGGAAGTCAATCTGAGGGTCACATTCAGGATCAGGTCTGGTGAGGGTAACCAGGATCAGACACAGCCCAGTGATCCCACAGCAAGTCCACATAACAAGATGGGTCTGAGGTCAAGCTGGGAAGCCAGTCCACAGGCCAGGGTCACAATCAGCAGAGCCTCTGCCAGAAGTCAAGCATGTTTGTGACTGAGTTGAAACCAGAATTACCCCACAGCTGAGCTTAAATAGGACTGCTGGGCCCATGGACAGGGCACATGGGTGAAAGGCCCCAGGTGAGGCTGGTCAAGGCTATTAAGGTCTATTAGTGCCCTCAGGACCCAAAACAGGAGGGAAAGAAGTGTGGAGAAATACCTCATAATTATGTTCTTAGTTGCATGAGCAAGGTCTAAAGTCTGTACTGAATACACATTGAGAGATTGGTACAACATGAACACCTGTAGCCTGGTTCCCAGGGGTGATGGGTGGCAATTTCTCTGAGCACAGGTACACAGGGTCACAGTGCCAAGTCTCCACTGTCTGGAAGGAAGGGCAGAATTTATAATGAGTGTGTATTAAGACTGTGATGGTGTTAAAAATAAGGCTGTGAACTGCCCACCACCTGCCAAAGCTGCAGCCAGGGCATGTGGCACCTCTGCGTGGGCACGTCTGAGAGAGAGCAACATTTGGGAGGGATAGAGGAGATGGAGGAGATGCAGAAGGAAAACTAGAGAAGATTCATGAAACGGGACATTGTTAAGCAACAGGGCTGGAGACATGGTCCTGGAAGGAGGCATTCCATGACAGGGAATGTGCGGTCCACAGGTGACTCACACCAGGGTGGGGACACTGGGAAGGACTTCAGCCTGCAGGTGGCCCTTGGCAAGGCTGGGACACCTCTGAGGGACTGCAGCCACGGAGGACCCATGCCAGAGTGGCAGCAAGAAGTGCCAGAGAAAAACAAGCAGCAGGGAGTGGCAGACAAAGTGCAGCCTCCTGCGTTGCCTGTTGCCTTACTGAAGGGAATGGGAGAGAATGAGCACGATACATGCTGGAAAAAAGGGAAGCTGAGACTAGGAAGGTGAGAGCAGAGGTGTTGGACTGAACCTGAACCTTGGGAAGGAGGAGGAGAGCTGTTTTCTAACTTTTTTGTTTTCTTTTCCTCCTGTGAGTTGGTAGGACTTCACTTTTGAAACTTTTTGCAAAAGCTATGCTCAGTTAGTTCTGGCCTGCTGTGGATAAGGCCAGCTGGCTGCGCTGTTAAGGTACTTTGCAAAAGACAAAAAAAAAGGCGGGGGGGAAGAAAAGATAGTTTGTCAGAATAAGGAAATGCAGATTAAGCTCACTGCCCTCCCCAAAAAGGAGAATCTTTTTAGATATTACATAAAACATAAAAAAGAGTTTTAAGCAGCTCACTAAGATTTTATTAGGGTCTTACTAAGTGCATAAGCATTCAGATCACAACCAATGCTCATAGCCAGAGTGAGTTTTTTGAATTAAATCTTCATTTAACATATGCTCAAGGAGGTCACTGAAAGTACCGTCATACCTATAGCAAACAAACATAAATTTACCCAAGAGTTTACCTGCAATCATTAAAAAAAATCACACATATTTATCGGCCTCTTTTGCCAGTAATGTATGACAAAGTGGTGAGGAGCCTTCTGCATTTGCTTATGTGAAATGGGTCACAGGAGAGTAGAATCAGGTGATAGAATGACTCTGTTTATACAAATGTTGCAGGAAAAACATATAAATGGGACTCAGTTTCAAAGAACTTCAGTTTATTCCCTTTCTACATAATGAAGTATATAAAGGATAAAGAAGAATCCTAAAAGCAATAAATTATGTAAATAGCACTGTTGTTTTCCTTCACTGACACTTTCTGAATCAGCTTATAATTAGATCTGTCACTTTCACATCTTAAGTCCTAAGTCCCACATATTTCAACTACCTTTTTTACAAAACATCTTTAAACAACTCAGAATCAAGAGTCAAAAGGATATTACTATGCCCCAAGCCTATCTTTTAGCTCATCCTTATGTTTTTTCTTTAATGAAGAACAGAAACAAAAGCCACTCTAGCATTCTTCAAGATATTTATGTTAAGTTTTAATCAATATAATTTTAATCTGTATTTTACAGATAATAGTATTATAGAAAAATAAAAATTTAGGTTCCAAATCTGCAGAATCTTTGTGGGGAAGCTGATTAATGAAATAGTCTTCAGCATAAATTCAGATACCAAAAACTACATTAGCTTTAGTAAACTTTCCAATGAACTCATTATCCGTTGGCTTCCTCTAAAAAAGGAAAAAAAACCCAAACAACCCAAAAACCAGCACCAAAACAACCAGATATTAGTGGATCATAATCCCAAGTCTATGTGTTGCAATTCAATTAAAAATGTATTGAAAGGAATGGATATACTTTTTCCACCCAGTATGTCAACACAATTATGCGACTCACCTTTTATAAGAAATCAGCCAGCCATAACCTGTTTTAGCAAGGAAGCCTGAAGAGCGCAGGCATCAAAAACACACATTGCTTTTACAAACCGTGATTCTCAATGTTTTGATAATTACTTTTAAAAAAAATCTTGAAAAAAGTAACAAACGGTTTTATTTGATTGTTTTCTTCTCAGCTATCAGCAATGTAGAAAATATATACTTTAAGCAGTCACAAAGCATTTTTTTTCCTTCTTACAATATTACTTTTACACTAACAACTGTCAAATTCTAATTGTGAGGTCATCTGTAAGCTCATATAGTCTATCTTATCCTTCCTTCCCCTTGCCAAAGGACCATCCACTATTCGAACATTATTTCCAACCAATACTGTTCTGCCTCAGAGGAAACAGCTCACAGTGATGGATACTCTAAAACCTCCCGAAGTAGTTAGTGTCAGTGTATTTATGTCACTGTCATTAGAAAATTCTGTTTATGTCTAATGTGAATCTTTCTTCATAGTGTTAATTTCACTAATCCTTGTACATGGGTATAGATAGCCCCTTTTATTTCCTTTTTCCACCTGCTGGCAGAAGTTTTAAATGCATCTAAAAACAGTCACTAAATTCAGCTCCCCATTCGTAACCCTGCCCTCTCTTCCATTCTAATGCCTGGGCTTCTCTATCTATCCCCTGTTACTTCACATTTTGTAATGAAGCCATATTTTCTAGACCTCTGATTATTCTCTTTGATCTCCCTGGGACTCTTTACAGTTGATCCACATCTTCCTCAAAGTGCAGTATCTAAAACCAACAGAGTATTCCGTCTGAGGCTTTAACCTTGCTTAGCAGTGTGGAAGAACTACTTCACAAATCCTGCAGACTTTTGCAAAATAAGCCCAAACAGATTTTTCACACACTCACAATGCACATGCATGTACTGTGCAGCATGCCCTCCAAGCATACTGTACGTCAAGAACATGTCTTCAAAATTGTTTAAAAAGAGAGAGCTTAACTTAGTCAAGTCTATTTCCAGTCTATATTTAAACTAAAAAAAAAAAAAAAATCTGCACTTACTCACTTACTCTACTTCTAAATGAGAGCAAGCCAATGTGCTAACAAACATATTTGTATTATTCTGTCAACCAAATACCTCCTTACAAACAAAAAACTTCAATCTATTTCCCTCAGACTTGTAAGAAGCTTACACAAGCAGAGACAAAACTTGAAAAGTTTCAGCACACACGCACATTTCTCATGTTGTGATCAATTAAACATGTTAAGCTATGATGAAGTTCTTTATATAAATTTAACTCCAGAGGCTTGCATATTCAGATTTCTTTCCAAATTTCAGCTTCACAGCCTTGCTTGACTTTTATTTTAACTCTGCATTGTAGTGTCTGCCATTGTTAAGTTTCAAAAATAGTATTTTCATCTCCCTTTCTGAATCTCAGCTTGCTCTTGACATTGTATTCTTCTCTAAATCTGATACATTAGCACTGTTGTTTTTACATGTCAGAAATACAATGCCACCTGAAACAATTAAGTGCTTCTGTGCTCCTGCACCAAAAAATTTGTCTTTATGGCAATAGATTGAAGAGGTACTGCATCGCTTGGTGCAGCATATGATCTATCAGTCTTTTATGCACTGTTGTTAAAATATCCCATTTACATTTATAAATGCTAACTAAAGTGACCTTATATTTCAGAAGTTATTGACTTGACAAAATTGTCGTACCCATCAGGGGCACCAAAGTGCCTTTCTTAACTCAACAGAGGAAAGTGGGTGTTAAATGCAACGGCTACACAATCTACCTTTTTTTTTTTTCTTTTAGTTTTTAATTAAAAGAGAGGAGAAAGGACAAAAATAAAGAGAAGCAGCCCATTCTTCTGCTCCATTGTCCATGACAACATCCCCTATTTAAAAAAAAAAAACCCAAAACACAACTAAATGTTACAGAAAGCAAAGCTCTCACTATGCTAGGCTATTATTCTGTTGCCAAGGTTTAGGCTGGGCTGGCAACTAAACAAACGACACGCTCTCTGCTAAACCCTCTCCCTCCCCAGAAGACAAAAGGAGGGAGAATAAGGTAGAGAGACTTATGAGTTGAAAAAAAAACCCCTAAAACAGCTATAATGAAATACTAACAATAAAAAGAAAATATACTAATATTAATAAGAAAAAGAATTAAATACATACAAATATATAGAACACCAATATCAAGCTTCCAGGATGACCAGCAAGCTCTGGGACTAGACTCAGCGGCAGATGGGAACTGGATTCAAGAACTGGATTCAGGAATGCACAGATTGGGCAGAAAGACAGAAGAACGGACAGAGTCCACCTCAGATGCCGGCCATTTAAAAAGAAGAAACTTGACCCCTTGATCCCTCAGCTTTATTCCGAGCTTGATGCAGATGGGATGGAATACCCTGTTGGTCAGCTTTGGGTCACCTGTCCTATCTGCTCCTCCCCACAGGTGCGACCCCTCTACACTTTTCTGCTTCCAACCCTCCAACTTGGTGCATAACAAAGTCAGCTGGCCTTGGTTCTTATAGCACTAAGTATAAGAAAGAGCCTCCTCTGCACACCATTCCTTAGTATTCACTATATACATCACACATTATCACTGCTAAAAGCAGACACTGTCTGAAAAATACACCATTAATTTCAGAGAGTGCAGTCAGTTAGAAAAGAGTTAACTGAAAAGTAAAACTGCTGAAAAGAAAATTAGTTTTGTTCTATCTCAAACCAGGACATCTGTCAAGCAGAGTCTTTTAGCAGGGCCGGTTGCAATAGGACAAGGGGTAACAGCTTTAAACTAAAAGAGAGTAGATTTAGACTAGATAATTTAGACTAGATAGAAGGAAAAAATGTTTTACAATGACTGTGGTGAAACACAGGAACAGATTTCCCAGGGAGGTGGTAGGTGCCCCATCCCTGGAAACTTTCAAGGTCAGGTTGGATGGGGTTCTGAGCAATCTGATCTAGTTGAAGATGCCCCTGCTCATTGCAGGGGGTTTAGACTAGATGACCTTTAAAGGTCCTTCCAACCCAAACTCTTCTATGATTCTAGATTTTAAAATGAGGAGAAATCAATTACATACCCTTAATTACTACCCTGGCAAGCATTAATGCAACTAGCTGGAAATAGATGGCACCTACTTCACTCTTCATTTTAAAGTCCTGTTTAGGTAAAACCCATAGAACTATAAAATCATTGTACATTCAAAAAAAAAAAAGAAAAAGAAAAAATCTTCACAACACCAGCATGTTTGAGCAAGGTCAGTCAAGCACTGCTATGTCATGTGGTAGAAAAGCAAGCATGGTCTGTTTGAAATCAATAGCACAACTGGGTGCTAATGATGCAGTCAGTCTTTTGCACATTACATTCATTCAATGTCAATGATTCCAATCCTTCTGCCCTAAAGGACCATTCTCAATCCTGAACATTTTTTGCGGATCACTCTGCATCAAAAGTTATTGAAAAAACTGTGTAGTGTTGCTCTGATGTACCATCGACCTCAGCATGGAACTGCCCCAGATCACTACAGTCCAGAGTCACAGCAGAAGTTAAGAAAACCAACATGAATATTACAGAATTCATTTTTCAGTAACCATGTTGTTGGAAAACTTTTGAAACTCTTTATTTTATTCAACTATTCCTTTCTTGACCAGTTAGTCGTATTAACATTAATATTCAGTAGCAATGCATATGTTCTTTTATTTAAATGGTCACATCTGATTTAAGTTAATCATTCTAAGTATTATGACAGCTTTGTTCCTTCCGCTCCTAGAAAAGACAGAACATAAAAATTTATCACGTTTTGTATTCAGCTTTTTTTATGTCACTCCCTGTGGTTAAAGTAACTGCACTGCTCTATTGAGAGTTTCCTTTCCAATTTCAGTCACTACACTTATTTTCTAACAGAATGCCCTAATGCAGTACTCACAGGCACTGGAGAGGCTATTCAAACACAATAAAAATGAAAAAGCGCAAATGTTGTGGTGGAAGCACTTGACGATATCTCCCAAAATAACATTTTATTGTAATGTACAGAATCACTCCAGTACTACGTCAATGACTGTCATTTCCAATATGCTACCCAGCATCAGTCCTGTCAATTCTAGTGACTCTGTCAAGTGTTTCATGGTAACTGGTGTGTTTCCATAAGCATCACATCCTGGAGCAAAGGTATGGAGGAAAAAGAAAATGGGTGATCCATGCAATTCTAAAGTTCAAAAATTGGAAAGAAGGAAAGAAGGAAAGGAGGGAGGGAGGAAGGAAGGAACAGTGAAAGTCCCTCCAAAATATAAAATTTTAAATGACAGGAGGAAAATCTAAAATATATTCAGTATTTCATTAATATTTTTAGACTATCCACACAAATGACATTTCTGCCTGTTTTTAAACATTTAATTTCTTATACAAATCTCCATTTTTTTTTACTGTTGTCCTTGTTTGAGTGATACAAGACAAATTTCTCATTTAACACTTGGGAAGACTGCACTTTTTAGAAGACTCTAGTGTCTGATTTGGTGAAAATATTTACTTTATAGACAGCTATGGTGTGTGGGTTTCAAGGTCTCAGTGTTTTTGAGCTCCCCAGGTGCAGGGATGAGGAGGAGTGAGACCCGGGCACTCGACTGAAGCCGGCCAACAGGACTATTTCATACCATGAATGTCACATTCAATAAAAATTAGAAAGTTTACTGTGAAGTGCTCTTCCTCCCTTGATGACTGCCATCCTGAGAACTTCTTCCGGTGCCGGACCCCTGAGTCCTTCCCTTTCTCCAAAAGCCATAGCACTCGCAGTATCTGACGTTTGCTGTCCACTGCTGGGAATGCACAGCTTTCTACTGATAGAATTGGCTGAGTACAATACTTGTATATTTTATATTAGTAATGGGATCAATATTGGATCTTTAGTGTTATTAATGTTATTATTTATTCTTATTCTATTAAATCTGTTTTTATTTCAACCCCCGGTTTCCTTGATTTTTTCCTGGTTGCCCTTCCTGGGTGGGAAGTGGTCATCCAGTGACAGAATAATTGTCTAAATGACAATAAATTGTCGTGGGTTTCTCAAACTATACCAACTGGAAATAGGAATAAAATTAATTTCAGGGAACTAAATCCTCCCAAACTTCTAATTTCTTCCCAGAAATATTAACAAGTTTAGGAACAGATTAAAGCAGATTAAACAATACTTTCCATATTTTTAGGTAACTAGAAACTCCAAATGAGTTTTTAAAAGTCTTGTCTTCACTGCTTGTTATATGCATCTCAGACAAAAGACGGTAATAGTACCTAGAATTACAGGTTCATTTTGTCTACAGGTGGTAGCTGAGCAACAGATTTTTACAATTGTCATTTAAATCAAAGTCCCTGGCCCCTAAGAGCATGTAATTTGTTGTATACACATTAAAAACTAATTTAAACAGTCATTATAGGTAGGTGAGATTTTCCACATGGTTAGCTTGAGAAGTAAAACACATAGTGTGGGGATCCACTGATCTTTGATCTTTTTTCTTTTTTTTTTTTAATAAATGACACTCTGCTAACCACCACTATACAACCTTTATCATGATTGATTCAATCGTATGCAATTGGTTTCAAAATGTATTACATTCTTTCATATTTTTTTCCCAAGTCATGCAATATTCATCTTCAATTTGCGGTTCATAAGTTTATGTTTTAAAGTGTCACTTTCAATGAATACAACACACAAGCAGAAGAGGCTTCCCTCTTTCTTGCTTTTCTACCACCACCATCTTTTGCGCTTTGCCATTCTTTCTTATAAGTAAATGAAGTGCTTTTCTCCACACATTCTCTTGCCTTTTAGTCTTCCAGTTACCTCTGAACTATTCTTGTACAGTACTAAATCGCTCCATGCTCCATTCTCCTATCAACCACATACAATGTCTTCCATTCCCTCCTCTTTCCCTCAATGCTCTTCCTCCCCAAATTCCTTGCATATTCCTGTCCAATAACTGCTGGCCTGTGCCATTTATTGTCTTGAGCTCCATACAGAAAAGGAGATGAAGCTTCTGAACTAACAACAGTCATCTTGATACAATCAGAAACAAATGCAAGTTAGATGTATACTGCATATGATACAGACAAAAAGTCCAAATTATTACAAAAAGGAGAAATTAAGTGTCCCTGGAATATCCCAAAGAGAATGGAAAACAAATCAAAGAGGAATTTCTTTCCTACCACTATAAATATGGAAGACATTTCTGCAAATCAGGAAAGATTTCCAAACAAAAAAATGTATGAGCAATACTACTTATGAGTGTAGCTGGGAAGACAATGGATCAAGAGCAGCCCTGAGGAGAGGTACTTGGGGGTGTTGGTGGATGAGAAGCTCAACTTGAGCCAGCAATGTGCGCTCACAGCCCAGAAAACCAACGGCATCCTGTGCTGCATCAGAAGAAGCATGCATGGCCAGCAGGTTGAGGGAGGTGATTCTGCCCCTCTACTCTGCTCTCCTGAGACCCCACCTGGAGTACTGCATCCAGCTCTGGAGCCCTTAACATAAGAAGGACACGGACCAGTTGGAGCAGTCCAGAGGAGGGCCACAAAGATGATCAGAGGGCTGGAGCACCTCTCCTATGAAGACAAGCTGAGACAGTTGGGATTATTCAGCCTGGAGAAGAGAAGGCTCTGGGAGTGCCTTATAGCAGCCTTTCCAGTATCTGAAGGGGGCCTACAAGAAAGCTGGAGAGGGACTGTAGAAGCTGTAGAAGCTGCATCCCTGGAGGTGTTCAAGGCCAAGTTGCATGGGGTTTTGAGCAACCTGGTCTAGTGGGAGGTGTCCTTGCCCATGGCAGGGGGCTTGGAACTAGATGACCTTTAAGGTCCCTTTCAGCTCTAACCATTCTATGATTCTAAGTAGAGATGTAGCAACTGATATTTTATTGAATATTTGTTCTATCACATCTTTCCAGAAAGCTTGCCTTGTTTAAAGATTTTAATGCCAAACATTTATTCCACCCTATTTAAAAGAAATATTTATGGGTATCTACAAAGTGACACTTATGAGGCATGTAGTCTAATTATTACATGGCTTGCTTGATGGCTCAAACATCTAAATTCCTAGTTTTTTATTAAGTAGCAGAAGCTTAGGAACTTACTTAAGTACTTCTCTAAATTAGGATATTTTTTGTCCAGAAAATCAGCAAATGATAGTAGTCTTAGGTAAAACATGAAATATTATGTTCCTGTGATTGCAGTCAGAGTACAAGAAATCAACTCAGACTTTAATGCAATTTATTTCTCAGAATTACTCTGGGAAGATTAGTTCCCTCTTACAAATTCTCATTACTTATCTACTGTACTTTGTTTTTTTTTTAATCTGATTTTAAAAGGTGAAATTACATTTTATTAACTACAGAGCTACCTGTTTTGATTTTTTAAACAACATTAATACTACTGTTAACTCATTTCTGTAGGAGAAACTTCCAGTCTTTTGAGTGGTTACTTTGGACTACATGTTTCCATAATCCATTGAACAACTGCATAGTAAGTAGTTGGCTTCTGTTCACACAAAATCAATGTGATGTAAAGTTGTATTAATATGGCAGTACATGAGTTAAGAAGTTGATTATTAATATGAACAGATAAATCTGTTTCTACTGTGGCAAAGAGCTTAGGTTGTTGGAGAACCGTGTGCTTTTTTGTTTATTGACCCATATTATCTCACCTAAATTAACTGCTACTGTGTGTGGGCCATTTTCTTTATTACCCTGAAAACAGCTGTTAAAGAATATCACCTTCTTTGGCTTTTCAGGGGATGTACCCCATACTTTCTGGCTCCCTGTCTTACCCCATTCACTGAATGAAAGAAACCAGCATAGAATCACCATAGAATCATAGAATGGTTTAGGTTGGAAGAGACCTTGAAGGTCATCTAGTTCCAACCCCCCTGCCATAGGCAAGGACACCTCCCACTAGACCAGGTTGCCCAAGGCCCCATCCAGCCTGGCCTTAAACACCTCCAGGGATGCAGCTTCTACAGCTTCTCTGGGCAACCTGTTTCAGTGCCTTAGCATCCTCATAGTGAAAAATTTCTTCCTAATATCTATTCCAAATCTACCCTCTTCCAGTTTAAAGGCATTCCCCCCTCATTCTATCACTACATACCTTTCCAAAAAGCCCTTCCCCAGCCCTCCTGTAGGCCCCCTTTAGGTACTGGAAGGCCACAATAAGGTACCCCAGAGTCTTCTCTTCTCCAGGCTGAACAACCCCAACTTTCTCAGCCTGTCTTCATAGCAGAGGTGCTCCAGCCCTCTGATCATCTTTGTGGCCCTCCTCTGGACTTGCTCCAACAGGTCCATGCCTTTCCTATGTTTGGGGCTCCAGAGCTGGACGCAGTACTCCAGGTAGGGTCTCAGGAGAGCAGAGTAGAGGGGCAGAATCACCTCCCTCAACCTGCTGGCATCTCTATGCCTCTGCCCAGCCCTCCTACTCATCTGATCCTGGTTTCTCTTCATGCAGACAGCAGCATTAGTAACAGTATTTTTCAGACCCTGATAGAAAACATCAGTAATTTAGGATTTTCCAGGTTACTTAGATGTAATTCACTGTAATGTTTAATGACTTTTTTCATAAGATTGTGGTAGGTTAGCTATTCAGCAATGTATTCTCCCAAGCATTTTAATTCATTTACAGTGAATCACCACAAAATAATTATATGCAGCAAGATAAGTGGAGAACAGAATCTTTAAAAAATATTTTAAATGCAACCTATGTTGTACAACCCTCTGTTGCATGATAGATTCTTATATATTATATATGATANTATTATATATGATATATATAAGATATATAACATATATATAACAATCAAAAGCTGATATTGGCTCTAGGCATACCTAGTGCTTAGTGTCAGTTAGGAGAAATAAATATATTTTCATCCTCCTCCATCTAAAAAAAATAACTCCTTATTGATGTTTATCAGTTTCCATAGGAAAATAGAAGCCTAAGTGTTCATAGAGAAATCTAACTGGCTAACAGAACTATGACTATTTTCTGTAATAGTAGAAACAAATTTATCTTCACTCAAAAATACACATGCTTTGAAAGTACGTGCAGGGAAAGCCCTCTTTGTTATTTGTACTTACATATGATAGTAAATTCTTTAGATCCAGGATCCTTTCTGATCAAGGAAAGTCATACTTCATTTCAGGCTGGCTACTTGCACAGAAAACGTAAGTAAATGTGGCAGAGTCATGATTAGTAAACAAGATTCCAATTCATACTGTAGTCACATGAGACTGCCACTCAGGCATGCAGTGTGGACAAATTCATACTTACTTGCTTTCCAGAGTGATTAAGGAAATTAGCTAAAAATATATAGCAAATGTAGAGAGAATCAGGAAAATAATTTAAGTCTCCTATCTTCTATCTGATGGCACAATGTTATTTCTTCCTCAGCTTCTGAACAACAGGAAAGGAAAACAAAAATTTGTCAATATTATTATATTCAGCATGAAGATAATAAATATTACCTCTCGTGGTGAGAGAAATTTGTAGTTTAATCCTTTGCTGCACTGTCGTAATATAGTTCTTCCTCTGTCTTAACAGTGTTTGAAAAACTGATTTCAGGGAAAGAAAGTGTAAAGAAAAGACTCATTTCCAATCAGTTATTTTAGGTGTTAGTTCATAAACATGTTACTACCTTGTCTCTCTTTTTGATAAATATGGCCAAAAGCTTCTATGTTAAAAAAAAAAAAAAAAAGGGGCAGAATTTAACTGGATAATGAGTGTGTCTATAGATTTGGCATCCAGCAGCAGTAAGACCCTTTGGATACTCTTTTTTTTTTTTTTAATATGAAAAGAGGAGCCTGCCTTTCACCTGAAATGGCTCTGACGTGCCTACGCAAAGCGTAAGAGAGAACAAGAAATCCAGTTCACTTTAGAGTAGATGAAAGATCATAGCATGAGAATAGCACATGCTTTTACCGAAAAAAAAAAAAAACAAACCAAAACCAAAAAACCAAACACAGTAATTATTCTTGAAATCCAGTAACTTCCCTGCAAATTTGTACAGCATATTGCCACTGCCTGGAGTGCAGAACTAAATAAAGCCTGGGGAGATTTAGATTCATATTCATATACGTGTAATATTCCCAGGTTCTTCCTTCAGTTGCCCTGTGACTTCCAGATCCTGATGGACTTCTCTTGTCACTCAAAATCCCCATCTACTGGTTGAGCAAGCAGCAGCCAGCTCTGGGGATAAATTACATACCAGTATCAGACAAGTATTTGTATGATGATGGGTTTTAGCCAGCTCTGTGGACAGTTATCTGTTAGACTTGCACTGGTAGTACTGATTTCTTTCCTTTTCCTTCCATTAGCTATTTTTAGAAAGCCTGCAGGAACTCAGCTAATTGGGACTACTATTCTTCCATCAAATTCCTTTGAAATTAGCCCAAGAGATTTAAAATTTATAGGGAGGAATTATATGATTAAATGATTTTTCTAAGCCTCACTTTCTTAAGAAATATTCTGAAGAACATTTTCTTCCACAGATGAGCTGGCATACTCCGCAATTGCCTAAACAGTATAGTGTCTCAGCTTTCCTGTTACTATTCCACTATTCCTCATAAAACCAGGCACAGAAGTTTGAATTGAGAGGGCTCAGAGTTCATTTTAGTTTCACATTCAAAGATTAATTAAACCTAGTCACTAAATCTTCAGAAAAGGAAGATGAAGATAGTCTTCTGCATATTTAAAGCCTCCAGTGAGGGTAGACCACAGTATAGCTTTTTCCCTGTTTTACTAAACTAATTCCTAAAGGATAATTACTAATATTACATCTACCACTGTGTGCAGTGACAATCTACCTTTAAAAGAGCTACTTGAGCATTTCTTTGCCTGAAGAAAAAGCAGCAAGTTTTAAAATTAGAAGCATACTCTACTGAGACTCAAGTGACAGCTTCAAACCTTGAGAATGTCACGCAGCAGAAAGCTCAGTAGTTAGACTGTGACAGTGCGAGATGCTTCCACTGGCAGAAAGCGAAACAGGGCAGCCTCCTGTCAGAAGAGGAAGCAGGAAATTTGTCCTAAGAGTCACAAGGGAACCAGAGTAACAAAGTAGCAATGGGAACACCCAAGGCGAATAAAAATCTGGGTTTGGGAAAGAACTAGTGTGAAGGAAGAGACATAAAACATGTACAGCAGCAGGAATGGCAAGGCAATTACACAGCACAGTGTCTATGCAAGTTTCTTGAAATATATATTATTTTTTTAAAGTGTGAAAGAAACCCACAGAAGAAATTATCTTTCTGATTTGTTTTAAAAAATGGTTGAGGAGAAGAGTCCATCCACTTGTTTCCTACAGTGCAAGTCATAGCATTATTCTTTCCTGGTGTTTGGAGAGTCAGAAACAGTCCTTGTAACTCAGTGAGCCTTTAAACAGTATTCAAAAAGCTAACTCCTCAAATGCAACAGTCACAGAAGGGCTGTTGTGTCTTCTGTTAGCCAATGCTTTGTTACCACTGTTTTGAGTTATGGTGTCTGTTAAATTGGGAGAGCTCCAACCCTATCAGGTAACCTAACAGCGAAAGATGCCAATTTTTTTTTCCTTGCTAATAATGGTAACAAAAAGTCAAGCCGTTTAGAAATCTTTCATAATATGATCCACCCAGTATACATGGTCCTATTTTACATCTGTTATATAGCAGGAGGGGTGTTCACAAAACAAAAAGTATCTCTCATTTGATAGTCAGATGTGATGGAATCATATGTATATCATTCACCAAGCTCAACTAAATGTAAATGGTCAGGCCACTATTTCTCTAAATACTGCACTTCAATATAGGTTCTTAACACTTTTCTGTAATGATAGCAGATTCACATCTACACTATTTAAGCCCGCTAAGCATTCTTGTCATTTTTGCAGACCTCAGAGAAGTTCTCCACAGACCAGAAGTAGAAAGCTCTACAACCACTAAATAATGAAAATATAACTACTCAGTGAATGCAAATAAGAATCTTCCTGCAAAAAGACACTCAGATGAATGACTTTGATTCCATACACACTGGAGCGGAAAAATATTTTCAGATTATGGTGCACCTCACAGATATATTCTGACTCTATGGTACATAAGTACACAGACATGAACCAATTCATTTTTGTCACCTCTATGTTTTATGTTGCCCATTTTTCCTGTGTAATTCGCTTCAGGTTTTGATAGGTCTTTTATATTATTATTATCTCTTTTGCATTAGTCCTGTCAGAAGAGGTATTAGAGTAATCAGGGGAAAAAAAAAGGTTTCAATGTTTATTTTGACAATAGCAATATAATTATTTTAATGACATGGTTATTTACTTTCTGAAAATTACAGGAAAATTGTGTTGGAGAAATCATAAAAAGGACCTTGCATCTACCAAGTACCATGTAATTACAAAATAATTGCTTATTTCTGTATTCTCTATACTAGTTTACCAAGATTTCCCCACCTCTCCTTTGCTTTTGATTAAAAGATACGTAATAAAAATAAAAATAAAATAAAAGTTTAAATAAACATTTACAGGTCCACTGAAAACCGTTAGGCTTATCTGTATGCAAACTGAAAGAAACAGTCACCAGTAACATTTCATATTTACAAAACTCCTTACTACGAAAAGGGGCTGTAAGTCCTTGCTAGCTATGCATAAACCAATACATCATCACTGACATTCAGCCACCTCGAAACAGGCTGGACATTAGTTGATGCATTGAAGAGTATACACCGTTAGAGACACGAGAGAGTTATGGCAAAGGACTGGGGCACAACTCAGTGAGTGGTCCCATTAAACACTATGGGACCTTTAGCATCTGCAAAAGAATTTGATTTTCAAGGTCTGACAGTAAACCACACGGTATGAATTCCTAAGATCAATGGTGGCGGCTGTTCACGATTTCAGCAGTGCCTGATTGAGATGTTCTGAGAACTCAGTATAGCTTTCAAGATGTTGAGACAAATGAAGCATAGATTAATAGAGTAAGGGTGAAAAACGTGTCGATTTAAATGGATCAATCTGTCAGGCTGTGAAGACAAGGAGAAAGCTTCAGTCATTGCTGGTTTTATAGAACAGATAGTAAATGATACTTTCTGTGCCCAAGTCTAACATTGCCAGGCTGAGAAGTTCTAGAGCCAGTAATGAAGTAAAATCCAGAGAGAGGGTGAAAAATTATTTCTTACAGTTGCATTTGAGGGAAGGGAGCCATTTGTAATAGAAACTGGGACATGATAAGCATTCAAAACTTTCAAAAACAGGACACCGATTTAAATGCCTAATTACCAGCATTTACACTGAAAATCTTGGTATTAACTCAAAAGCAATGGTACTTTTAAGAAATGTCTCTCTGTGCAGGCCACTCACAAACATGTTGATGTTACTTAAAGAATAAGGTGCATGACAGTTACGGCAGTTATATTTAAGCTTGTTTCAGTACAGAAGACAAGACCTGCAGATACCCTGAAATGCCCTCCAGGTTTCTATTTCCAGAACACTGTAGGAGCTGCCCTCAACTTGAGCAGTTCTAACTTTTAAAAAGTACTGAATTGGTGAATCTTATTCTGCACTGTCCACCTCTGTTCACTGAATAATCATTTGCAAGACAGTCATCAGCATGAGTTACTCTCATCTCTTTGAAGAATATAGTTTCACCAGCTCCAGTGAACCAACACAGGAAGATCTGTCCCTCCTGGCAATGGTAAGCTACCCTTCCGCTCCATCTCCACTCCTCATTCTTCATGGTATGCTTCCACTGCTTACTTTGTGCTTATTCTTGTGTCCTTATCAAAGGCACCTGTAAGGAAATTTAATTCATTAAGATGACAGAAAGCTAAGTGAGCTGCAAAAGAGAAAAGAAATGGCCTGCTGCCAAGTAAATGAGTTAAATACTCTAAATATTCAGAGTGTTTTGCAAGTTCTTGATCCAATGAAAATGAAAGGCCATATGCATAGGATGCAGAGGGGAAAATAGAAAATAATATATAAGGAGAAGCCTCTTTCAGCTGCAGTGGGTTTTTACATCAACTTGGCTGCTCGGGCTTAATAAAGGGCTTGAGATAATCCTATATTAATGGGACTGATTTCATTCATCTATAGATGATTTTTATATATATATTTTTTTTTCTAGTAAAGCATAAGCTTCTTGTATTTATGGTAAAAATTTTGGGCAAGATACTAATGGCAGCCATGTTAGATTGAGGTACCTGGCTCTAGGACCGACGTTCTTAAATACAAGTTTGATGACTAACTCACAGACACACTGAGAGGGGGAGGTCATGCACCCTTCCTCCTTCCCCATCCAGCTCCTACCTTGTTGGGTTTTTTTACCTTGTTTTGGAACTCCTGTAAGATGCTTCAACAAACTAGAGTGTTCAAAGACTAATTTAGCGCAAAGTGGACAGCCAACTGAGGGATCCAGCAAGCTCTAGAGTAGCACAGTGAAGGGATAGGACTGTATGGGCAGAGGCAGGAAGAAAGAGCAGACAAGAGTTACGGAAAGACTATGGAAACAAGCTGTTAGAAAGGCTGGCATACCTCAGTAACTGCAAAATCACAGAATGATTCACAAACAAACCCAAGTCCACCTCCACACTAGCCAGGCACAAATCAGCCTCACTCCAAAAGCTGTATTATCATTTTACCTTCCCACCAGGGATTTTCAGCTCCAGCACAGCATAGCTACAACTGACACAGTTATGCAGTTTTCCTTTAAGAGCTGCCTTGCATCACTTAGCTTGAAATATAGGCAGAAAGTTCTTACTTGTCTGAGAAACACAATGCTAGGTACACCTTTGAATACCTCTGGCTAGGATTTATAACATTCACAGAACACTAAGCAGGGAAGATGCCTGCGCCACCCAATGGATAAAGTTGAAGAAAATATAGACTGAAAAATCTCTCCATCGCTTAGCTGCCTGCCTTAGGCATACACCTTGAAACCAGCTAATTCTTTGTCACATAGTTTTTTGTTAGACATGGATGACAAAAAATAATAAAAAGGAAAACCAGAAGTTCTATTATTCTTGAATTAGTTTCTTTCTCACCTTATTTCTGAATTTATAAATCTTTTATACTTTGTGCTGAAGCCAGGGCTATAAATGTTGTTAGGACAGTTAGCGGGCTGGGTCCCTTAGACAGCTTCACACCTCCTATTACAAAACAGTAAAAACTTAAGTACCTTAAGTCCTTCTACTGATCATGCCCAGAACTGTCCCCACCAAGGCCAAGATATTTTAATACCTGTTTTCTGTCCAAAGAGATTTCAGATTTACAGAGAAAACATATGCACTGAAGTATTTTGTATTTTCTGCTCAAATTGTGCTTAAGATACATGTCTTTTCTTCTTAATTTGGCCCTTTAATAAATTTCCATGTATATTCATGGAAATATGTCCTTTGTATCATTCCACTCTAACAGTCTATTGATCCTGACTGAGAAACAGTTGCACTTTTAGGAGTCAGTGATCCACACAACAGTTAACTTGAGCAGCCACAGCCCTGCCCTGTGCTGCCGGTCCAGCGTGGCTTCAGGCTGGGCTGTGCTGCTCAATCCCTTGTCTGCAGGACAAACTCAGCAAACTCATTTTAACCAAGGATGCTGCAGGCAGCTCCCACTTGGTACCTGCTATTACAGCACCTGCCTGGCCTGGCCTTTATCTAACTGTGCAGTAGGAAGTTCTCAAGAGATCATCCTTGAGAAACAAAGTTGTTTTCTTGCGAGGCCATTACACAACAGCTCAGGTGACCAAAAGGGAGAGCTTCTCTCCACAGACAGCATCTGCTCTCCAAAGCACCATGGGAAAATCCATTCAGGCTGCAACTGATGCGGCACGAATGGGGTGTGCCCAGCATCTGAAGAGATGCAAGATTTTCTCTCTGTCTACATTTCTCTTCTCATTCCATCTTATTAAAGCAGTTATCGTATTAAGCCATTCGTTGTTGGGCTTTCCTTACTGAGATCTAGAAAAAGCCCTGCACCAGCTCTCTTGCTCACTCTCTCTCACCACCACCACCATCACCATCACCTGCCGCAGTGCAAAACACTCATTTAGTGTTTCCTCTTCACAGTTTCAAACCACTATATCTAAATGATTTTAGAAGCAGTTTCAAAGCAATACACTGAAGTGAGGGAGACAGACTTCTGTTTCATACAAATGAGAGAATGGCGGTGGCTTCTACCAGAAAGTGCCTGTTATAAAGAGGAGGAAAAAAAACTAAAGAGAAACTTACAGCTGAGTTTTTATTTCTGTCATCCAAGAAAGTTAGTGGAAACACTGTAGACTGTAAACTTTGCATTGTCTCTACTTGTTAGTAATAGGCAACTATATATAGTAGAAAACTGGTTTGATAGTGACAGCTTGATGTCTGAAAATCGTCTTGCTATGGAACATTTCAGCATGATTTTTGAGACAGTACAAACACACTGAAAAATGATGGTCCTCAGTATTTTGCAAGGCCAGAAAAGGTACTTAAATGGCCAGCATAATTCCCAGAAGCAAAAGATGTGAGCATTTTCCCAGTTTATAAACTTCATAAATTACCTTTCATTTAGGGACTAGAGTCATCTATTCTCCAGCTCACTTGTTAGAAGCCTTTAAAAAGAAATGCACTAAAAAGCCACAAGATTTAAAAGGTTTATCTTAGTGACACCTCGTGCTTGTTTACAGATCTTCTGCAACAATATATTTTTGTGTATGTATGTGTTTATCAGGAACGGAATTACAGATCCGTGTGATGGGAGCTTTTAGAAAATAGATAAATCACAGCAGTCTTAAATTTAAAAACAAAAAATTTACTGTATTAATTCATTACATCAGTCACCGAGGGGAGATGCTCCAGAGCTGGCCCGAACTGCAGCGGAGCATATGTGATGGCACAGATGTCTCCTGAAGCAGGGAAACACCAGGGCATCAGAAAGACCCACCAGGAGCCAGCAGCTCTCCCAGGAGCTGCAGACAAGGCCTGGGCATTGCCAGAGCAATTGTGACCACCCCCACACCTATAAAAAGCAACCTGGGGAGTGCGAGTGACCAGGAGTGCTGCCAACAGAGTGGGCAAACTAGGCATGGCGTGTCAGCCAGGGCATGGCCTGGCAGTCCATGCAGCAGTTCATGTGGCAGTTCCCCCAGAAGGGCGTAGTCACCCTACCAGCTCAAGAGGTGGGTTTACTTGGTGGTCATCACCCTCGCAGAAGGAGATTAACTCTGGTATCCACCCAGCAGAAAGACATGTCCTCTGCACTTGCCAGAAGGGATGTGGCAACCCAGACAGGGCTCTCGCAGAAACATGCAGCCATCCAGGTCCCGGGCTGACGGGTGTGCCAAAGCCTTTCACTGTTAATGGATGCAGTAGTGAGAACAGCTGTGTGAGGTGTGACCAAGCGGATCATCTGCTCAGCCCGGCGGCAGAGCTACAAGAGGAAGTAGAAAGGTTAGGGAGCATCAGGGAGTCTGAGAAAGAGATAGACGGGTGGAACCGTGCTCTGACCTCCCTGAGACAGAAACAGGAACAGCCACCAGAAAAAAAACAAGATCCAGAGGATCCTGTATCCTCCCCCTGCCAGTCTGAAGGCAGTAGCTTAAAGAAGAAGAGTGAATGAAAGCAAGTCCATGCTTGGGGTGGCATGCAAAGCCCCTCCTCGCCCACTTTGCCTTCCCAGGTGCCTCTGTAGAATTGGTATGAGGCTCTGGATGCGGAATGCCAATCAATAGATGATGCAGATGATGGTCCATCTACACTAGAGTTGTTCCCAAGGTCGGAAAGCCCTACCCCCAGTATCACAACCACCTCCACGAGGAAGAAAAGACGGGTTATAGTTCTAGGCAACTCCCTTCTGAGGGGAACAGAGGGACAAATATGCCAGACAGACTCTCCTTTCAGGGAAGTCTGCTGCCTCCCTGGGGCCCTGGTTAAGGACATCCCTAGGAAACTTCGTAGTCCTGGTACAGCCCTTGGACTATTACCCAGTGCTGCTCTTCCATGTGTGTGATAATGAAGCTGCAACACGTAGTCCAATGGTGATCAAAAGAGACGTCAGGGCCTTGGGATAGTTGGTATGGGAATCTGGAGCACAGGTTATTTTTTCCTCTCTCTTTCCAGTTGTGGGCAGCGACACTGGAAGAAACAGACGGGCCCACTCTATTAATACATGGCTCCGTGGCTGGCGTCATTGATGCAATTTAGTTTTGATATGGGATGGCCTACGTGGCACCAGGCATGCTGGCATTAGATGGGATTTACCTTTCTGAAAGGGGGAAGAGGGTCTTTGATGACAAGCTATTGGGGCTCATTGACAGAGCTTTAGACTAGGCTTGAAGGGAGAGGGGGATAATATCAGGCTTGCCTGTGACAAGCTGTGGGATGACACACCAAGGTTAGAGGGATGAGGTGCTAGCAAGGGTCCTCAGCCCATTGCTCGGAGATGTTCTGGCTATACTGGAGCACACTTGAAGTCTTACAAAGAGGAGTCAGGGGCTCCTCAAACTAAAGGGCAAGAAGGAAATGCACAGGCAGTGGAAGCAGGGACAGGTATCCTGAGAAGAGTATAGTGACACTGACCAGATGTGTAGGGATGGGGTCAGGAAGGCCAAAGAGCAGTTTGAGCTGAATTTGGTGAGGGACACAAAGAATAATAAGGAGGGCTTCTACAGGCATGTCAGACAGAAAAGGAAGGTCAAAGAAAGCATATTCCACTTCGTGGGCAAGACTGACGTACTGGTAACAACGTATGAGAAGGTTGAGGTACTCAACAACTCTTTTGCCTCAGTCTTCACTGGCAACCTCTCTTCCCACCCCTCTCGAGTGGATGGACTGCAAGGCGGGGAATGGGGGAAGCAAAGACTGTACTATTGTAACAGAAGATCAGGTTTGTGAACACCTGATGGAAGGGATGCCATCCAGAGGGTCCTGGACAAGCTCAAGAAGTGGGCACCTGTGAACCTCATGAGGTTCAATAAGGCCAAGTGCAGGGTCCTCCACCTGGGTTGGGGAAAACCCCAGTATCAATACAGGATGGGGGATGAAGGGATTGAGAGCAGCCTTGCCGAGAAGGACTTAGCGGTGTTGGTGGATGAAAAGCCGGACATGAGCCAACAATGCACACTTGCAGCCCAGACAACCAACCATATCCTGCTCTTCATCAAAAGAAGCGTGGTGAGCAGGTCGAGGGAGGTGATTCTGCCGCTATTCTCTGCTCTGGTGAGATGCCACCTGGAGCACTGCATGCAGCTCTGGAGCCCCCAACATAGGAAAGACATGGACCTGTTGGAGCAGGTCCAGAGGAGGGCCCCAAAAATGATCAGAAAGGTGGAACATTTCTCCTGTGAGGACAGGCTGAGAGAGTTGGGGTTGTTCATTCTGGAGAAGGCTCCGGGGAGACCTTATTGCCACCTTTCAATTGTTAAAGGGGGCTTATAAGAAAAATGGTGTCAAACATTTTAGCAGGGCTTGTTGCAATAGGACAAGGGGTAATGGTTTTAAACCAAAAGAGGGTAGATTTAGACTAGATAGAAGAAAGACATTTTTTACAATGAGGGTGGTGAAACACTGGAACAGGTTTCCCAGGGAGGTGCTAGGTGCCCCATCCCTGGAAACATTCAAGGTCAGGTTGGAATGGGGCTCTGAGCAACCTGATCTAGTTGTAGATGTCCCTGCTCATTGCAGAGTGTTTGGACTAGATGACCTTTAACGGTCCCTTCCAACCCAAACTATTGCATAATTATATGATTATCAATATACTTCATGCCAATGCTTTTTTCTTATACATTATCAGCACATACTCTCTGCACAAAACTGTTTTTCTTTAATACCTAGAATATAAATTAGCTGCGAGGATTCAAAGACCACAGCCCTGATGCTATTTAGTTAGTAATGACAGATACTGTCTTTGGTAACCTTAGCTGCAGATATTGGTGTGATTAAACTTGAGAGCTGTTGAGCAAAAGTCTGAACTGAAGCAAGCTTTTCTTTCTTCTCTGTCCTCATGCATAGTTTCTTTATGCTACTTACCTTCCTGTCTCCCAAGCCTGCTTCCACTGCTGCTTATCTTGTTTATAGTTTTGTCAACCATTCCTCTTCTGTATTCAGCAAAATATTCATCCCATTTCATTTGTGTTTATCTTGCCTTACATATTCTAAATTTTCACTTGTTTGCTGCATTTTACTTGCATTCAAGTGCAACTCCCTAAATTTTTGTTTGCCCATTTCAGGGTCATGTTGCTCATATGTATATAAAATACTTATACATCAGCATGTTTATGTCATTGTACTAGTCATTACAAGCTCTCGGCTTTGTTCCCCAGATTTAACATCTCTGTTGGCAACATAGACAGTGGGATTGAGTGCACCCTCAGCAAGCTTGCCAATGACACCAAGCTGTGTGGAGTGGTCAACACGCTGGAGGGAAGGAACGCCATCGAGAGGGACCTGGACAGGCTGGAGAGGTGGGCACATGCGAAACTCATGAAGTTCAACAAGGCCATGTGCAAGGTCCTGAACGTGGGCTGGGGCAATAACATGCACAAATACAGGCTCAGCAGAGAATGGGTTGAGAACAGCCATGAGGAGAAGGATTTGGGGCTGTTGGTGGATGAGAAGCTCAACTTGAGCCAGCAACGTGCGCTTGCAGCCCAGAAAACCAACGGCATCCTGTGCTGCATCAGAAGAAGCATGCGTGGCCAGCAGGTTGAGGGAGGTGATTCTGCCCCTCTGCTCTGCTCTCCTGAGACCCCACCTGGAGTACTGCATCCAGCTCTGGAGCCCTTAACATAAGAAGGACACGGACCAGTTGGAGCAGTCCAGAGGAGGGCCACAAAGATGATCAGAGGGCTGGAGCACCTCTCCTATGAAGACAAGCTGAGACAGTTGGGATTATTCAGCCTGGAGAAGAGAAGGCTCTGGGAGTACCTTATAGCAGCCTTTCCAGTATCTGAAGGGGGCCTACAAGAAAGCTGGAGAGGGACTTTTCACTAGGACATGTAGTGATAGGATGAGGAGTAATGGCTTCAAACTGGAAGAGGGTAGATTTAGATTAGGGATCAGGAAGAAATTTTTCACTATGAGGGTGGTGAGGCACTGGAACAGGTTGTCAAGGGAAGTTGTGAAGGTCCCATACCTGGAGGTGTTCAAGGCCAGGTTGAGTGGGGCTTTGAGCAACCTGGTCTAGTGGGAGGTGTCCTTGCCCATGGCAGGGGGGTTGGAACTAGATGGTCTTCAAGGTTCCTTTCAACTTAAACCATTCTATGATTATTTATGGGATGCCTTACATGTATTCTAATTGGGATTCCAGTTTGTGAGGAGGCAAAAATTACTATGAAACTATCCTCCCTGACATGTACAGTATGTGGCAGGCACAATTAGCCTGTCTTTTTCCTTCTTATAGCCCAGTCAAGTTCACCATTAGCTACAGGTGCCTTCTGAGCAGCAATCAAGGAATAGCTCTTCCCTGGCTGAACTCTTATACTCCAAATAATACCAAATATAACATTTAGTTCAAGTGACTGGAAAGTGTACATGTTCATCAGTCTGTCTGATTTTCATTGAAATGGCTGAGCATTCAAAACTTCACTGTGAATCATGAAGACAAAGATTTGGACCACTAGTATGAGACAGTCAAATTGGTAAGCTTATTCCTGTGATTAAAAATGAGGTATAAATCCACATAAGTCTTAAGCTCTTTAAACTGAAACTAAATTAACTTGCTGGGAAAGATGATGCCTAAGTTCTAACCAGAAATAGATGTTGGGGTGATAACTGGGGTTGTAAAAAGGGAAAAGTAAGAACAACTTGTTTTCTTTTCAAAGTGTGTCTAAATAGCAATCCTGAGTTTACTTTCCCCATGTATTAGGTGATTGTGAATTAGTGATGAACAGAACAGTACTTTTGCTCCCTCCCCTGCTTAGTTAGTATAGAGAAATTAAACTCTTAACAAATGCATGAAAAGTTAATACACAGGCTTATTAAATGCAATGTTAGCTTAAAAAAAATCACATAATTTTTCAGACTGAGGAATGAACTTACCTGATAAAATCATTTGTGCTGCATCTAAACAACCATTTTCATTTCTCCAGAACACAAAAAAGACCTAGGAAATTTGTTACAAGGTAAAAAAAAAAATCCTTAAGACTGTGCAAGTTCACTCCCATAAAGATACGTCCCTGGTAACAAAGACATCTCTTTTAGAAGTTTTATTTTAAAACATATTCATATAAGAAGAAAATCTAAGGAAGTGAAATGTCACATTTGTCACAAAAACTAGTGAAAACGAAGACTGGAGACATGCTCATCCCGATATGTTTGATACAGGAGTAGGATGAAAGAAAGCAAGAGAAGAAGCAAAATCCAAAAGGGCTTCCTGGCAGCCAAGTCATTAAATTTCAGGCAGGCTCCATGGAGGATGTGCTGCAGCGGTAGCGGTCTCCAGCAATGCTCAGGGAGGACAAGCACCTTTTCCTCCAAGGACCTGTCATTTCACAATCCAAGCTACTGACAAGCTGACCAGCAAGTCTATGGATGAAAATCAAGCCTCACCTATGGAGTGGGAAGTTCAAAATGCTCAGTAACAATGGTCAGACACCTGCATCTGGCAACAAAAGGTATTCCTGATGTACTGCAGAACAGCAATGGAACCAATGGCAGAGCAAATCCAAAGATGCTAAGTAGGATTTCATAAGCAATAAAGGTTTTGGTTCAGTTTTACCTAAGCTCTTTCCCTTACTGGAGTTTGTAATACCTACATTTATCAAGATCTTCCCTCATTTAAAAATTAATTTTAAAACTCTCAGTTTTCAGTTTAATAGTAACATCCCAAAATAATAATAATAATAATAAATAAATATTAAGATCTATTATTTCAGTCATAACTACTGGAAAAGCACTATTAAACCACTATAAGCAATGAATTTGAGATATTTCTATTTTTGCACTATTTTAATACTCAGGATGCATACCTTATAAAGCTATCAGTAAATCTCAAAGCCTATGCTAACCCAATTTTGAAGATAGTTAAAGTCTATATTTAAAAAATAATTTCCATTTCACTGTCAATCTCTGATTTTATATTCTTGAGAATATCAAAACGGGAAATGTTGACTACTGCAGTTAATGCAATAGTTAGGTACCTGAAATTAAACACGTACCTCTCCAGAGATGAGACTCAGATCTTAACTGGAACAGCCTTTTAGTCCAGATATTGACTCCTGCACTAAAGAATAAGGAGTTTCTTTTGACTGTTATTCTTTTTTTTCCCTCTTCATGATTATTTTTTTTAGTGGTGTGAGATATCAACTGAATCTAAGAGAAGAACAGTGTTTTGTTTAAATGTTTTTATGCTGTGCTAATGACAAGCAAATCTTATTCTTTCATCCCCTGTAAAATCATCAAAATGTGTGAAAAGTCTGTATTTTAGGGTTGCCTTCACTCGCTTCTGGGTGCGCTGTTGCAAATAGCGGTAGTTATATGGTGTCAGTAACGCTGCAGCTTGGTATAAATAGGTCTTTTCATTACTTGTCATTAGAATCACGTCAACCAGTGAGATGAACAAGACAAGGAAAAAAGGTTTTTGACTCAGATAAAACTGAATACATTACTGAAGTAATGCAATAGAAGCATATATTTTATTTCATTGATCTAGACATTAAAAGTCTGATTATCAAGGTTTCTTCTTGCAGGGACTTAATAACTGAAAGCACTGCTTTCTCTACAATGTCAGTGTGTTAAAAAAAATCTGTCTTCAGTATATCCATACATTCATAAAAGCCATACCTTCATACAGTTTATAAACCAAAGATGGAGAAGAGAAAGCTTACCTAAAAATGAATGAACAAACAGATAAATTCTTCCTCTCATTTTAACAAACAGTTTAAAAATAAAATTAAGATACCCTATAAGACAGTCTCACAAATAAGCAGGTCCTTACCCATCCTATTTCACCATTTGATAGAAGGATCACAAAGGACTGATAGATATTCTGGGTGAGACATTTGCATAATAAGGGAACCACCACATCTACACTAATTTTCATCTGCACGTTGATTTAAATTTAAACTCTAAATAAATGACAATTATGTTCTAACCCCAAAGATAAATATATCAATGACATTACCAAATTCCACCAAAGCAGAAAGGATTTTACAGCCTTCTAGTTAAGCACAGGTGCGTATCTGGATCTCTGTCTCTCCTGGTAACAGCCACTGAGAATTGAGGAGGAATCCCATTAGATAAATCCAAACTTGACAGAAAGTCTCAAGACCACACTTACAGGAAAAGATGCAATCCTTCCTTTAAATTTCAAGTATTTAATTTCTTTATTCCATTAGCACTAGTCCATCAGTCCTGTCTGGATTTTGCTTCAGTCAATTAGCCTTCATCCTTAGTCCAACCTGTGATTTAATCAGATGAAACCAACCATTTAGATTGAACATTTGAGCAGGGTGTTTTGGGTGATAACTGTGAATCCTGAACAATGACAACGAATAGAGCCTGTGAGAGCTGTTCAGGAAAACATCCAGCCCTGCGGCTCAGCGTTATGCTATTATTGCCTCTACTATCTCGCTTTGACCAAAGAGAAAAGTCTTCTGAAATTCCAGCTCTCAATTTTACCCTTTCATCCACTAAAGAGATTTGGCCATCATCATAACAATTCAAGGACTGAGCAACAATTCAGGTCACATCAGAAGTGTGCCTAGAATTGAGACCACGATCATGAGTGGAAAACAGACTGAGGTGTAATTCTATCAGTGGTGCAAGCACTGTTTTGGGGATAGAGTCCTGCAGAAAAGTTCTTAAGATCTGGACAATTGTATCAACAACACAATGTCTAACGTGGGCCCGTAAAATAAACAAACTGATACATCTGTTAGGCACCTAAGCTCGTATGTCTCGAGGAAAGCCTAGCTAGCAGTACTTTGCTCAGAAAACACTGTCAATACTTTGACAAATTCAAAATCTATACTTTCAGGAGTACAATTAGTTTTATAGTAGCACCTACCCATTAACAAATGCAATCTTTTGAGTATTTATACAATACGCCAGAGTCTGGACACGAGAAAGGCAGGAAAGTTCAAAATGGAAAGCAAGTATGATTTGATAGAGAAGGAATGAGTTGTGTTGTATAGAAACTGGCATTAGTTTCATTCAATCATTTCCTCCCAATTTGTCAGAAGAGCCCATTGTTCTTCAAGCCATCAAGCCTATATAAAAATCCTTGGATAATCACACAGTTTAATGAAACAGAAAATGCAAATAATAGCACTGGACGTATTTAAACTCCTTACACATACAACTTAGAATGACTACAAAACTACAGGACTGAGTCCAAGCCTGTGCAAATTAGGACCAAAATAAATTAAATTATTTTAAAAATACAATAATTTAAAACTAACTGAGACAAATATGATTGAGTGTTAATTATATAAAAGAAACTGGGAATGGCAAGAGAAGAAAAGAAGCTAGGAACTAAGTAAGATCTGATAAACAGTTAAAAGCACAAATTCACAACTGCAAAAACTGTTAGCGTGGCTATGCTACAATTAAGGATAGAGGAAGTACGGCTGAATTATAGATACTACATGGAACTGTTACAAAATGCATGGTTTTTGTATACCTTTGCTGTTTTCACTGCTTTTTGCCTTTCAGTTAGATTTTTGTGAAGTAGTTTCTTGTAATTTCAATGTGGGGCAGCAAAACTCAGAAAACAATCTAGGATTTCTTAATGAAAACCACCATACAGCAATGACTCTCAGACTAACACACAGCTTCTCACTCTCTCATTTTGGGCCAATTCAACTTCTTGAGCAGAAGGGTATATTTAGAGTATGTACAGCCTACTTCACTAGCTGTCAGAGTTTGCTGTGTACCAGGGACGTGTTACAGAAGAAGCAACTGAGAATTGTACACAAAATTTAAGAAATTGAAATATTCACTGCAAACATGTTGTTATATTGAGCTGTCTTCTGCTATATATAAGGTGTCAATAAATATTTTTTTAATAATTCATTTTATTAGTTCAAATTTTAATTTATTACATTTTATTAAACCTTCCCCTATGAAAGTTCTTATATGTATTTGAACTTCTTGTCTCCTTCCTATAGCCATTCACTATTAGTAGAATAAGCATTTTGTAAATTTGTATGCAATAGATAAAAAAAACTTTTAATTTCTGTGATAGCTTTCCAGAACATCACTTCTATTCCTTAAGTAAGCACAATAACTTCTAAATAATGACTTATTTGAATGTGTTCACTGGAGGGGGAAGAAAGATGGGAATGAAAGAAGGTGTTTATATCATTTTCAACCACCCATAGAATAAGCCCCAGTGCGTTTCAGGAGAGACAAAGCAGAAAATCAGACTAAGGTATATTATTGCACCAGCAGCCTAGAAAATAGGTGTATTCAACGACAAATTCTGTTTTGTTTACATATCTACTTCACATATCTTTCCACTCGTGTTAGATCTTCTGTTAAAGGGAGAGATGTGTCCAATACTAGAATTTGAGAAAACAGCAGGGGGGGGAAAAATATCTACTTAAAGGAAGTACAAGCCCAGCTTCTTTTACAGAATCAGGTATGTGAAAGAGATGATGACAGGAAAAACTATTCCTACCAGAAAGTATGTTTGTTGAAAGGAAATGCCATCTAGAAAATGTAATTATTAAGAATATGCTCTTAAGGAAAATGTTTATTTCCTATCGTAGGTTTGGCAAGTGTGTTGAATACCCATAGAACAATGAAAATGAAAGTGTCATATTAGGTACCAAATATATTTGTTTAAATACAAACCAGAAACTTTGTCTCAGGTTACTGTAAATTAATGGGGGTTTTGCTCTTTCGAGTAATATGTATTTAAACACTCAGAAAAACAACATTCTTCAGATAAGCAGTAGGCTTTTTGCTGTAGCTTGGGGCATGCTATCAGGTCCAGGCACTTTCTTAAATACCGATACACCTTCCTACAGTGTGTTGATAATAGCAAAAGTACTAGCACTTTTTGAATGAAATACTTTTTTTTTGGTCTGATTTTCTTTATTAGGAACTATTTTAATGGACACTAAACAAAGATACCAGCTACAGCTGAGATGCGTAAACACAGTGGGTTTAGATCCCTCCCACTGACATGGAAATTTAGCCAATCAGTTCATCTGCTTACAGACACCTTATTATTCACTGCTAAATGATAATCATTTGAACAAAGAACATAATTTTGAGTCTTAGGAAATCTGCCTGAAAAAAATTGCATTGTTGTGGTTTAGAGATCTTCAACAGACAGGCTGTAACAATGAATTTCAGGCATTCTCTAACAAATATCACGCTTATCTGAGATAACTATGAATGCCTGCATTGGAAAGGATGCATTGCTGCTTACGTTGGGTATGTCTTCAGACCAGGCATAACTCGATACTAGTTAAGTAAGCCTCTGCCTATAAACCCATGGAAACTCTTCATCGCTTATATTAATCCCTAATGTTATTTTCTTAAGGCATATATTAACAAAACAAACAAGTACTGTATTAGCATTTCAGTAAGTAGCATCCAATACCTGTGTATGAGCCATATCCATGTTACTGTTTAAAAATCATTATCATAAAATATTATTAGCATTATTATAACACAGAATTCTCCAAAATTTCTCTGCTTTGCACTTCAGCTAGAGCAAAGAAAGACAATGGTATAAAGAAGAGGTACTGAAGTCCAATGTATGATATGTAAATTATTGTAGCTGTAGAACAAAAGTAAAGCTCTAGAATGTGACTGTACAAAGACACTGTACCAAGATACAATGACTGTAAAATGAAAATACTAATGAGGAGAAATACATGCGGTCCATGAAAGGACTGGTGAAAATTCACATGAAATACCTTTGCACAGACTGGAAAATACTTAAAGTGCCTTTAGAGATAAATAACGCTGGAACTCAACATGGTATGTTCTTAATGATTGGAGTGTGAGATCTTGGGGAATTGATGGTAATAGTCGTTACACTTTTTTAACAGTTATATGTATTACATAGGATGAAAACCAGTAAGGGAACATGAGAAGCAATATATAAGAATTTATTGAACTCTTGGAAAGGAGAATGATGGCTTTATTTAGAATGAAGCTGCTGGACCATGAGACCACTGTCCTGATCTCCTCTAAATGCTAATTTAACGCTGTCCTAAGTAAGCAGTCTGCATAGTGAATCCTCTGTTGTCAGGGCTGAGAGACACTATGCTCTCTGAGAAGGACTGGAGCAGCTAGAAGTGGACTGAGAGAAAAAGCCGTTGTACTTTACCATGACAGTATTGATTCAAGTATGTACCTACCACCTAGCCTCATAGTGGCCATGGGGACATAGCAACCAGCAGAACAGTGACTTTGAGCATGCAATTACTGGCATAAGCATGTTCAAGAGTAAAATGTCATGGTATGAACTTTCTGTTTCACTTTTACGGTGGAAAAAATTTAATTAGTTCTTACTAAACCACTTCCATAAAGGGTATCCCCAAGATGATTCTATTTTATATATATATATATCTAAAAGGCAAAGGAAATGGACTGTAATAGCAGCTTGAAATAAGTGATGTCAGCTAGATGGATAATCACACTTCAGGGAAGGGTTTGTTTTGAGGGTTGTTTTTTAATTACCATCCAAGATCAAGAGCTATGATATTCAAATGAACCAGTCTGATCAAAAGGTTGAAAAATGCACTCAGTGGCTGAAATGTGGGATACCTCTATCAGTTGTGTAAACACCATTTCACTCTTGATAAAGTTGTTCTTATAAGACTGCCTTGAATGTCTTAAGATTGTCTATCAAGTTAGTTAGTATAAATATAAACAGAAAAATGGAAAACGTTGCCTTAAGTGCAGGCACTAAAAACATGTATGTCTGTATTTAAATCCTGCAACTTTGTCCTGTGTGATATGAAGTTAAGGTTCCTTTCATCCTTGAAGGAAGGAATCAAAGTAAGAGTATTTCTATGTTATGCAGAAGTATTTACTAAGAGAGAGGAAGGGAGGGGATCCAAGTTACACATTTGTTACATTCCTTTTGAAAGGAATTATTCCTGAATGGATGAAACTTCAGTTTACTATATTACAACAATTATATTTTCATCTCTGCTTGAAATAAGCTTCTGTAGCCTCTCTTTTTTAACACTGGAAGAGAGAGTGATACCTGCCTTGTGTTGAAGTGGTGCTCAGACAGAAGGTATGAAATGGACAAAACTGACAATCAATTGAGGTAACCTTTGAAGAGCTGATCCCCGACTTTCATTTCTCCTGCTTGCCTCTGGGCAACAGCGTATGTCAATAACTTATTTCTGTGCCCTCTTTCAACAGATCGCCATTGCATTGTGAGGGCACACAGCAGCTGTTGCTTGTATTCACCTGAAATGTCCATTACATTTGAGAGGTTACACTGCCTGGCTGTAACCTTTTTAAGGTCAGCAAAAACCCTGTTTACCTGGTGAGTTTCAGAAAAGAAGCAAGATGCTAGTTTAAAAATAAGCATGCATATACATTCACCAAACCAAATCCTGGGGCCAAATTAAGGACCTAAGGACCCTCTTCGAATGGCACTTAGAATTTTCTTGCTGACTTCAATGAAACCACTCCTGATTTGGTCCCCTATGATATAACAGCACTGTGAGTTGTAATATATCACTGTGGAAGGTTCTTATTCTCTGTGCTAAAATGAATCTCCCCGCAGGCGTGCTTAAGGCTCTTTTGCTTTAAGCTTCTCTAGTATTCACCTTAAAAGCTGCAGTGTTTCCACCCATACCAAACTTGCTTCTAAAGCACCACCAGTAAGGGGATAAAAGATCAGGAGACTTAAATACTATGTTGTGTGCACTGGGATCCAGCCTTTTTTTTTTAAGAGTTTTGCCTTTTCCAAAATAAGGTTTGACAGAATAAAAGACCTTTCAAAATGCTAAAACATGGTAAAACATCTGCACTGTGCTTCTGTCTTTAGTTTCTTCACTACTGTGGAAACACTACAGAACAGAGATTACAGGGTGTGGTTTAGTTTGTTTTGAGGGTTGTTTGTTTTTTTTTTAAAAAAAAAGTGACTTCTCAGGGATTTATTTTTTTTAGGTTTTTTTTAACGAACCAATCCTACTAACTGATTTTGAGAAACCAGAAGCCACTTCCAAGGCATCAAACCATAATCTCATGAACTGCCTCAATTTTGAGTCAAGTGCACTGAAGAAAAAATCCTTCAGGAAAATAAACCACATGCTTTTCAGATTGTCTTCTTTGACTATGCCAAGTTGTCATACCTGAATAAGTAGATTTTGGTATGCAGATCTCTGGTGAGCATTATGATTAGTTGCTGTCTGACTGATTTTTGCTAGCTATGAAAGTCACATATGGCTTCTTTAACTGGATGGGAGTTACAAAAAAGCCAACATGGAAGAGCTGCAAATCTCAAGAAGGAAATGCAAAATTCGTGTTCAATATTCAAGACTAAATTTTAAAGTTTTAAAAATATTCAGCCTGGTAAAGTTCAACAACTAAGGTATTTCAGAAAGCTAGACTCAACCGTCAAAATGTTGCCTACCTTCAGTTTTGATTTTGAATTTTTACTGATTCCTATACCTAAGACAAAGGACTATGAAACATCCATATTTCATTTAGGAAAGTTTTCACATGGTAAAGTAGTGAATATAAGTTCATCCTGACACAAAACGTTCTGCGAGTACTGATAGAAAAGGGGAGTGCAGCTTCACTAACGAAGCTAATGCACTCACACTGTGTCAGTTAAATTCCCGCCTCAACGGAGATGAACAAAATGTAGGGACTGGTACATGAGGCCCCAGCATCTCAGCGGCATTTAGATCACCTGAATATGGCTCACAGTGCCTGTGCTATGGAGGAGACAGATGTGCCAAATGAAATCCTTGGAAAACGGTCCAAATGTCTGCATTACATTGTTTCAGATAGTAATGAAAACTATAACCAGGAGAGACGGTAAAGACTTAAAACTAATTTAGCATTTGATCAACTAAATTGACACCAATCTTTTAAGAGAGACAGCTGCAAATCTTCAACCATTACTCTTACAGGTAGAACAGGCAAAAGGAAACATTCATTTTATGCACAGATTTTTCTATAATACTGTAATTAACACTATGCCCACTAATAAAAACTAGAATTGAAAATAATGCCTAATTAAGTATTTGCACAGAGCATACATAAGACTACATGTCCCTTTTAGTGCGAAAGAGTGATCTTGAGTTATGTGTATACTAAATAGCTAGAAAAATGTTACTTCCCAAAGCAAGAAAAATATTATTCTTGGCCATAATATGTGATACAAATGACTGCAGAAATTCTATTTACTGTTTTAGAGAAAAAGCTTTTGCAGAACAATTCTACATATCCCCACAATAATTTTGTCAGTTAACGTACTGCACAGCAGCTCAACGCAACAAAGAGTGCTACTTAAGAGCCAGTTGACACGACAAGTGAAATTTAACCCATTCTTTCAGTGAGACCATGTCCTTTACTCTCAAAGTCTTGTTAAAGTTGATGTTCCTCCCACTATAGCCAGAAGGTCAAGAAATCTAAGATGAAGAAGAATCTATTGCCTTCCTCGTCTGGCCTTGAGAGCATTTGTGATAATCAAGGATGCACATACCCATTAATAAACTCTTCTGACAGTATAACGCCTATAAAATTAAACCTAGTAGAAAGACTCCTTCTTGATTAATGTGACTTATATACTACAGATTAATCAAGAAAAGATTTCCAGTATATTAATTAAACTGCCATCTATCATGTATGCTACTTATCACACATTGTAACAGCAGCCAACTCCCTTGATGTTATCAGGAGTTTGACATTTTCTGTAATTGCTTATGAGGGTGACGGAAATTTGATTTTGATGAAGTCAGTTCCTAGCACAGAAAAGGACTGTTTGTCTGCAAAATGTTCTACAACTCCCTTCTTTTTTTATTGAACAGCGAGTAGGTGTATCCAGGATCAGTGTTATCTACATGAAGATCTGTGTTTTGTATGGGGCATTTGATGACTTTCTCTACAGACAGTCCATAGCTGCTCTCATCACAAGGATCTCTGCTGGTTTTCAGTCCAGACAAAGCTTCCAGACTTCACAAGAAAACCTACATACAATGGAAGGGCTCCCAGGAAATGAGACAGGCACAATGACAACATTAATGTTATTTGTGTGCCATTTTATAAATTGAAGCAAGCGAGATCTGCCTATGCTTCATGCTAGATCAAGATGTACTTTTCCCCATCATGCAAACTCTTTAACAGTGGAAAATATGATTTTCATGTGTAAGAGCGCAAGATTTAAGACCCTAATTACTTTGTTAGCAGCAGGGTACATGCCAGAAAGCCAGTTTCAATTAAAGTCTACTGTGTTATTGATCAGTCAGTTGCATCGAGTTTTTCAAATTTAAAAGAAAAATATCATCTTTATATTGGTAACATGAAATATAATTATCATTACTGTTCATTTCTTCAACAGCAAAAAACAACATTTGATTAACTTTGATTAAGCAACTGGCCTAAGATGACTCTTTCCTGTGTGTACCAGTAGCACATTTTCTCTGTTTTAACTCTAAATTCAGCTGGCTAGTTTTTCCAGCTGTCTGGGGGATAGCACAACTAGAAATAAACTTCTAATTGGACAAAAGCAGAATAATTTTTTAGAAAGGACTATATTTCTGTCTTAATATATAGCATTAGAAGAACATATCTGGAAATAACCCAAGAGACTTTGTTTTGACATTTCTTAAATTAAAAACAAAACAAAACAAAACAAAACAAATTTCAGTGTGACCTTTTTCCTTTAAGTTTCACAGAATTTATATTAAAAGCAAGCAAAACAATGCCAGCATTAAAATGTACCATTACAAAAATTCTCAGAATTAAGAATTTCTGCTCACCCAAAGCATTTTGTTGCTTTACACTTCACAAGTACATCCTATTTCAGTTTCACGTCTCAACTCATGTGACTGAGCAATAAAACACTGCAAATGGAAGAAGGCTCAAAGGGGATGGAAAAGGGTGACATGCCTATGAAGCTCAGGGAATAACACTGCGCAAGACAGACCACAGCTTTTGCAAATAAGCTGACTTTATCTCAACACAGAGGGGACCAGAGAGTGGTCTTTGTTTTAGAAAAACACCTATCAACAACTAAGTGGATCAACTGGTGGTTCCTTGAGTTCATTAAAAGAGCGTGAATGTCTCCCTGAGCTAGCCAGGCTATCATGGAGGGCTGAGGTGAATACATGATTCAGCCCAACACAGAGTATAAAAGCTAGACAACTAACTTTTTCAAGTATTTCAAAGAGAACAATGGGCTGGAGCTGGCTTCATTCCACGTATTCCTTCCTGGCAATTGTGGATTCCCAGTAACATGATGGTGAGCATATTATAGAGGCCGATAACGGGAATCATATTTGCATTGTTATTGAACAGTATATCACAATTGCTATATTTTGCTAAGTGTAACTTACATTTGTTATTTGTGTTGTCTTTTCAGTATATCTTCTATTGCTCTGCTAAATCAGAAATCCCATACACCAAATATCTTCAGATAAGTAAATTTGATATTAAACATTATACCCTCCATGTGTGGAGTATCTAAAAGAACTTCCTCGGGGAGTACTGGACTCTGACAACTCAGGACAGGGATATTTTTTCCCCAGAAGCTACAAAATTTCTCAGTTCTCCAAGCAAAGGTTAGTGTATTTGTGGCTGAGTGACATGAATTGTGAACCCCAGGTCTGCCTTTCAGAGAAACTTCTTTGCTGTGTAAAACAAAGCTCAATAAGAGGTACAAAATCCCTACAGTTAGGTTTATCAGCTTTCAAACAAGAACAGATCAATCCCACAAATGAAACTTAGCTCTGCTATGTTACAGAATACAAAAAGTGTTGAAAACAAGTTTTTTACTTGCCTTCAATTGACACACAGCAGTCCTTTCCTCCAGTCTTGCTGTTAGTACAAAAAATTTCTAGGACTTCCTGGCTTGCAACTGACATCACACAGTGAACCCTTTGACTTTTTAAGTAAGGTCTCACTGTCCCAACATCCCCAAAACCTGATAGTCTTTGCTTCTTACTACTGCACCTCTCAGTAGTGCACCAGAAGTGACACCCACCCCATTGTGTTCAGTGCCTCCAAGAGACAGACTCTCCCTGGAGTTTCACTCCACCCAGATGGGCACCTTTGAACAAACCAAGAGGCAGCTTTTCTTCCCATTGTTCAGCCTCTACCTTTTAATAAAACATGGCACACAATACACCATGCAGTTATATTATCTTGCAGAGGGTATGTAGTGATGCAACAGAGGCCAAGTCCCCAAAACATTTCTCTCAAAAAATATAATCTGGTTGCTTATTCTGTATAACACCTAGAATGAATACTTCTGTACAAAATATGCCACAATCCCCACACAGTGATTCTCTTCCTTCTTTTGCCTCTTTTCTCTGCACAGTGCTAAGTTTTCATCTGCTCTGAACCTTGTTAAGTTTCATATTCCTGAAATGCTGAAGCAGCCTGAAGCTCTTTCATCTCCATCATCTCCCTCTGACTGTCTCTCCAGTTGCAGACTGAAGTAGGGAGCAGTCTCTAGCATTCATCTCCAGCATTCAATCTTAGAACAAAGACTCATTTAACTCATGCTGCTAGGAGTGATTTGCCTCTACAAAATAATCTTGCACTTGTTTTTTTCCCACCTTGGTGCCCTTCATTTAAAATTGCTCACCTCTTCCCTCGTTGCTTCCCAGCACTCTCACCTAATTATAGCATATCTCCAATGGTATCCAGTAAATTGAGTCCTGTTGAGTGCTGCTTTTGTCAGTTATGCAATTCAGATGGACTGCTGACACACAAGCAGGTTTCTGGGGTGGGGAGTCTTTCTAGAGGTAAAATACTTTGATTAGCTCCCTAGTCTTCTTTGGGTCTGTCATTCGAGGATACACAAGGATTTTCTCAGTTTCTGTGCTCCTCAAACACTGCATTTGTTTCTCAAATTTGTAAATCTTCAGGATGCCTGATTTCCTGCAGTCAGGTTTATTTGTTTTTCCTTCATCGAGGCAAAGTTCCTCAAATTCATGGTTTGAAAGTACAGGAGATAAAGGGTTTTCAGAGATGTATCTGCTTTCACTGTTGGCAGCTGAGAAATTGTTACCACATTCTGGTTAGTGGTAACTACTAGTGTTAATTCACACAGGCGTCAATAAGTGGTGTGTTTCAGTGGTGCTTGAGCAGAGATTTATTATGAATGCTCTTAAAAACCTGAAAGAAATACTGTGTGAAAATGGGAAGAGATAGAAGTGATGGTAGAAAACCTACCGTTTCAGCCTCAGCATAACACAAATAAAGGAATACATTAATAAATGGGGAAGTTCAAGTTTTTAAAAGGAAATTGCTGAGTTATAACATAACATCCTGTTCCTCTGGATTCCCAGTGCATCGTACCACAATCAACCATAAATGGATGAACAAGAAACTTCAGGGACAGTGGAAAAAAGGGAGATAAAATGAAATTCTGGGAAAAGAGCATTACAGCAGCCTCTGACAACTGAACTGCAAGAATAGTTGCATCAAATACACAGGCAGTTTACCTCACTTGAAGAAGAAAGTTGTTTTTTTCTACCAAGAGTGAGAGGCAACTGAGGTAATATGTAAGAAAGCAATAGTGTGGTGGGAAGCTGCTCTGCACTCATTTTTTTACAATACACAAACACAAAAAGGAAATTCGGAGTTAGGGACAGATACCAGGAACATTTAGTGCAGTAGAAGCACACTGGAGACGTTCTGTAAAAATAAGCAACACAGTGAGTTGGTGCATTTGGAATATTTATAGAATCAAATGGAGCAGTAAAAGCATTTCTGAAACAAGCAGGAAATGCAGCTTGAAGTACAGTAGCAACATAGTGAACAGTAGAGACAAAAAGGTCAATATGTCAAAAGTACCTTTGTCATTGAAGTTCTATAGCTTGCTGAAGTTCTATAGCTTGCTGGCAGAAATACAAAACAAGACCTTTCAGAAGGGGAACCAAATCAGCAGGGTAGCTAACATGCAGTGAAGAGGAAGAGGCCAGTGAGCTGAGACACTTATGAAGGTTGAGGTACTACAGGCTTTGGAAGACACTGTCAAATAGTAAAGGAAGAATGGTATCTTTAAGAAAGCTGTCAGCATGCAAGCCAAGGGGTGGATGCATCAAATTCTGCAGATACTAGCACAAATTGCATAGGATCAAAACCCACTTTAAGGAACCCAGCACTCAGTATGGGTAGGTAGATTCTCTTCTCCATATTCTTTTTGTTTGATCCTGGCTAGTTTCAAACTTAGAAGTACAGGATTCAGTCTTGAAAGCATTATGAGAGCTGAACTCTTCTAGCTCGTGTTCAGAAAGCTCTCTGGCTTGTGCAGAATTGAGATGTGGAGCTACAGCTAAGAAACCCATGAATACAAATCTGCAAGAAACTTGTCTAGCCTACGATGCACCTCTGTTCTGATGTGCACTTGCTTAACCTTCCCCTAGTCACCTACAGCACTTTTGCCATTTTTCACATCTTCATTTAACTTAGTGGCTCATGCCTTAAGCAAGCTGCCTTGTAATTAGCACAGGATGAGTCACTGCAGAGGAGACCTCACTGACTCATTACAAAATGAAAAAAAAAATCCAACAACTTACATATGCTGAGAATAGTTAACTTGGGCTGGAGTCCAGTGGGAAGTAAATCCACAGGAAATGTAAAATGGATTGTTTATTCAAGCCAATTGCTAATTGGAAGGTCTCCTGACAGTGAATTGTGCCTACGTGTTATCAGAAACCTGAAGACAGGCAATTCCAAAACCTAAATGCAAACCCAGATTTGTATTTGAAAGATAGGGGCAGAACTTTCTATCAATATCTTAGCTTTGTTAACTCCTTTATTTCCTTTAAGCCAATACTGACTATTGCTTTTCAGTAACATGCCAATGTTGAGATGCCTTCATCTTTGCAAGTGTTCACTATTCCCAAGCGTAAGAAAATAATAATCTTCTGAGCAGCATAAGAAGTTCCTAATTCTGTGAAAAAGATATCATAACTCTAATAACTAACAATGATTTAACAGAAAAAATAACAAATTGCCCTAGTTTTTAACTTCAAGTTTAGCAATTAACCTACACTGAAAAGTATTTTGTCTTTTTCTGAATTTGAAGGGAAAGTTCTTCATGATAGAAACAGTCAAAGTGTTCCACTGAAAACAAGACAAATTGACAGCTCAGTGATTTATAAAGTACTTAGCTTATCACTTGTTTGACAGAATTGTGATTCTATGGGGAAACAACTGCCCAGAATTCTTGAGAAAACATGATAACAAAAATAATATTCCTGCCTTTTTTAGGGTCTAAGAGTTGTAGAAGGACATTTTAAATCACTCTTCAAATTACGCCTTGATAGAGGCTGAAAAATAGTGTGTAGCATCTTATTTTATTATTTTGTCTTGTGATAACAGTAGTTTTTACAATGCTGCCACCCTGAAACCAAGAAGTTGTGCTCTGAAGTTTAGTTTAACTGCCTGAAAGACTGGAGGACTCAAATTGGTCCTCTACTATGCGTCATCGGTTCCAACGCTTATGTTCAGGTACATGTGCAAAGCAGCAAATGTATTACTTCAGAGAATAAAATAGCCCATTCATACATACCCATTTCACATTCACAGGCAGTGTAATGCTACAGTACTACAATAAGATCTCAGACTCCTTGTCAGGGCACTGAATGACCCGCTGGGCCTTATTTGTCATGACCAGCCTCTTTTCGGACCCTCACTTACACACACACCGCTGTCACCCAACACTATGGGGACAAGCAGATTGCTTAGGGATCCTTGGAAGAACAATAACACAACAAAGCAGTTATTATAATCAAAACTTTCATTTAATCTAGACCCTCTGCAGAGTAGGTCACTTTACAAAACTAGCATCAGAGACCCTCTGCAGATCAAGTAATTTTAACTAACATCCAAACCCCCTACAGATCAGGTTGTTTTTACATATGAACCACAACTTGAGCTCAAAGTACACATACAAAACTCAGTCCTCAGAAGAAGCAGCCAACAAGGACATCCCTGACAACCAGGAGATCACGTTCCTGCCACCCCACAGCTCCAGCTTACATCTGACCGATATTTGCTGCTGCACATGGTGCCACGTGGTCTTACGCTTCCCTGTTCTTTAACATGTGTCACTGGTTGCAGAGGCATTCAGGTCCCCTTTAAAGGATAAGTGTGTTCACAGCCAATGGCTGTCCACCCCACAAGATGGTGCACCAGTGGCTAGGAGTAGGGGAGCTGGTCACAACTGCCGATTGCTCCAGAAGCTTTGTTTCAGCTCAGGCCTAGGCTCCCAGCCGTTACCAGAGTTCACTGTTAGGAGCACTAGGAGCCACTCCATGAGGCAGGAAAAGTCAGAAGCCAAGGGTGATCGCAGTGCAGGTAGGGCAGTTCCCCCACCAACCAGGCACAGTCTTACAGCACTCAAGGAGGGGCAGGCTGGTGACAGGATCCATCAGCCATCAGATCATACGACAGGGTGAACACATGCCTCAGGTTTGAGGTTAATCTAGGAAGGCGAATGAGGAAATATGGATCAGGAGAGGACAGGGCTGAGACCGACATACAGTGTAGGGCCAAGGTCCATCTGTGAGACAAAGCTGGAGATCAGGCTACTCATAACATAGCTCTGAGCTGCCTCCAGGATACAGGGCCAGGAGCAGCTATACAACCCAGCTCGGGCTGAGACCGAAGGCCCAGGCCTGACCTTAAATAGAGCCTCTAGAGAAATGGTGAGAGGGTACACCAGTCGAGGCCCCAGGTGACACTGGCAGGTCTGGCCTTAAGAGCTCAGGTACACTCAGTACCTTGACTACTTCTTCTGCATCAAATGTACCCAAAACCACAGTCCTGGTTTGAACTTAGAAACAGCTGTGATGCAGAAAGTTACTTTTACTACTGCTTCCTGCTATTATAACTACTTCTTGCTGAAAAGAACATATTTTGGGTTTCATTTTAATTTAATTCATGGAATTAAAATAAGACATCTTAAAACTCCCTATGTATAAAACACAAGAATATCATTCACTTCCCTGAGATCACATAGCTCAGTGGGTGGGACTTGGAATGGGGTAAAACTGATCAATGCGCTGTTTTTTAACTATTCTATCTGTGCCCTCAGTAAATTAAAACAGCTGTTTCCATGCATGGTGCTAGGAAAAAAAAAACTGTGTAACTGTGTTTTGTATTTCTTCCTTTAGCGAGCTAGATGAACGAGCTTAGTAAGATTTTCCAATACTTTTCTTCTTTTTTTCCTAAGGAAAGCGCAACATGTCAGGAAAACTAACCTCTTTGAATGAAAAACCATGTATTACCCTGATGTGCACGCACTTCATAATGCAGCTTTTATAATCCCCCCTTTTTTTGCTTTTACTTCCTATAGACTCTGTGCTTTTAAACATGTAGTATTAGCACTAGCTATTGTGATTTGTGCTTTGTACAACACGTTTAATTCTCTAGTTGCTTGTTACAAATACAGTGCAGGTGGCAGGTCATAAATTCAAAGACTATTTTCATATAAAACAGAAAAGCCATACAGCTGTCATTTTCAAGAACAAGACAACAGTTTGGTACAGGTACAATCGTATCTCCCAAGCCAATTTATAAGGCATTTGTTTCCAGATTGTAAAAATTCACTCGATTCATGATCAAAAATTAACGATACTAAGGACCAGTTATCAGAGGACAAAAACAGTCTCACAAAAGAAGGCCTTCTGTACTTGCCCTCATAGATGTCTGCCTCAGATTAACATCCTATAAATGTTTTTATTAAAATTCCTTCTGCAAGTATTCTAAGCCTTTTTCAAGTAAGAGACAAATTTACTTTTGGACAATGTTTTATTAAAGGTGTGTGTTGTACTGATCTAACTTGGGTTCTTTAGAAGTGGTTCCAATTATCTATCTTCTTTAAAAGAAAAACAGTGATACCAGGTGCTTTGGAGCATTACAATTCTTGTTTGTCCATTTTTATACTAGCAAAGAGGACCAGGATGTCCAAGAAATCCTGAAAACTGAAAACAGGGATAAAAGAAAGTAAAGGTAGATAAAAATCACTGAGGGCTGCACAATGTGCTAAAATAATAATACATCATTATAGCAAGTATATTTATAAGCACGAATTAGAAATTGCTAAGTGATTGACAAGCACTTGCATTCCAGTGACATCAAAGCTTTCACAAAGTAATTTTTTTTCCTAAAATTCATGTTTTTGAGCACTCCTTTTGCTATTTTTAAAAAGAAGGATATATTGTTAATGGAAAGGAAGGCACAGGAAAATGACCTAGGCAATAGCCCTTACAGGTCTATCTTTTCCACTCTATTGTATTTGTGTACAAAATGCATAAATTTCTCACTTACTTGGTACATCTTTCTGGCTATATTTCAAGCAGGACACTCACCTACTTAGTTTTTTATTGAGATTTTATTAAAAAATTACTCTTAATCACTTTATGTCAACATGGGTTGTACAGATTTATTTGCATAAAGGTAGTGTCCATAGAACAACAAAGAAAATTAAGAGCAGTTTGAAGTAGACTGTTTGGGCAGAACACAATTTAACTGTGTTACCTCCTCAAATGACAACTTTAAAAATCTTCCACAATATTTTATGGGGTTATGATACAGATTTATCAGCGTTAAGTTTTCAGTGTTAGTATTTCGTGAAGATCCGTCATAGTCTACTGGGTCCGGCTGGGATGGAGTTAATTTTCTTCATGGCAGTCCACATGGTGTTGGGTTTTAGACTGGTGACCAAAACACTGTTGCTAACACACCGACATTTTAGCTATTGCAGAGCAGTGCTTACACGGCATCAAGGTTGCCTCCATTTCCCACTCTAATAGGCTAGTGGTGGGCAAGATGTGGGACGGGAGACAGCCAGGATAGCTGACCCAAACTAACCAAGGAGATATTCCATACTATACAACATCGCGCTCAGCAACAAAACTGAGGTGGGAGTTTTTCCAAAGAAGCCATTGCTTGGGGACAGGCTGGGTGTTGGTCTGATGGTGGTGAGTGACTTATCTAGCACCACTTGTTTATTTTTCTTTTTCCTTCAATCATTAAACTGTCTTTATCTTGACCCATAAGTTTTTTCTTGCTTTTGCCCTTCCCATTCTCTCCCCTATCCTGTTGAGAGGATGTGAGTAAGTGACTGGGGGGGGCGCTTACCTGCCAGCTGAGATCAACCCACCACACATACAAGAAAACCTTGAATAAATGCAGTTTTCATGTCACGGTGATGCGATCTGCTTATGTAATCACCTTCAACTCCTGAAGAGCCTTTTATTAATTTAAGTGATTTTAAGGTAATTATTGATTTTTTAAAGTGTGTTTTAACACACAATTTTAGATTTCCTTTAAAAATTATTTTAAAAGTACTCACTATATCAAAGATAACTGTAGATGTTAAACTTGCAAGTCACTTGTCTCCTCTTCAGATTCATACATCTGTCTTTTATTTGAATCAAATGAATATTTATTGAATCAATTAAACAATTTCAGGAAAAGAGGCATTACTTCCTCAGACACCATTAAGAAAGAGACAAGGCTTTCTCAAATAGACATGAAAGATTCTAAGAATATTTTAAGGTCATATTGTAAATGAAAATTGAAAAGTAATACAGGAGTTCATATTAGTTGGAAATGGACTTTTTAACTCTAGGTAGATCCCCAGTGAAACTAAAGGAAAACCGATGAGAAAGAATGAAAACTTCCTGTTACAGTAAAAGTCAGTGAAACTTAAAAGTAGATGAAAAAAACGTATGTACTAGTACATGCGCATCTATCAGTAGATTACACATTTGTAAACTGCCTCCAGGGATGACTGACAGAAGTCCTGAACAAGTGAAAGAATAACAGCTGGTTTCTTATTCAGCTAAGACAGAAAAATGTACATTTTCCTCCTTTCACAAAATTAGGTGAAAGTAAGATCATACAATCTTGGTGAATTGAGCTAGCAGCACACTCTACTCACTTCAGCTGAACTTCAGAAGCACTTACACAGGCTTGCAGCTCTTTTCAACTTGTTTCTTGAAAGAGACAGTGAAGAATTCAGACAGAAGTGTCAAAGAGCAGAACTTCTAGTTCAGATTATAACAACTTAACAACTCAAGAGGATAAACTGTAAAGTACAGCCTAGGAATTAAGTTAAAAATCTCTCCCTGTAAAAGAAATAACAAAAGGATTTATCGATATGGGTACTTGCCCAGAGTTCCCTTCAGGTATTGACTTTAACAGGCAAATATGCCTGACCCGTGTTGCTCTTGCTGACACCACCAAACAGTAGGGATGATAGTACCAGCGTCAGAATAGAAGTAGCCCAGAGAGTGGAAAGATGAAAGTAGAAGGGTTTCCCACATTCAAAAATATTTTTGCTACAGTAATGTACACAGTATTTTGAGAAGTTTTTAAGATCTATTTCACTTTACTGCACTGAAGCAGCGTCAGGCATACGTAACTGGATTTTTGACTTACTGGGTTGGCAAACCTCTGGTAACTTGTTTGTAGATGAGACCATCTTATGATTGCCAGTCTTGTAATGTTTTCTTTACAGACAAACTGAATCTCCTTTACTACAATTTCAGCCAATTATTATTTATCTTCTGGCAAACAAAAGAAACCTTTTATTGCCAGTTCTAACCATTTCACAAAATGGAACAGCTCACATTACACCTTGGTTGCCTCTGCTCTAAACAGGCCCAGTTATTTAATCTTGGTGGGGAACTTTAAAACATGTCTGTCCCCTCTTCAGTTACCTGGCTTCTCTGAGACGTTGTTCAAGTTGTGAACTTGTAGGCCGAGGATTTGAAATTTAACATTCTTGAAAATTGCTTTAAATAGACCAAAGCAAAGTGAGAGCAGGCAGTCACCTTGGTGGATTTTTGCTGTGTTTGGTGAAATGAAAGAAACAAAAATCTAATCTAAAATGTGGTTAAATTTAATACAGATGCATCCTGGTTTAGCCTCAGCCAGCAACAAAGAGTCACCCAGCCCCTCGCTTACCCCCCTGCCCGCAGCTGTAGAATAGGGGGGAGAATCAGAAGAAAAAGGCATAATGCATAGGGTGAGACAAAGCGGTTTAACAGAACAGCAAAGGAAAGAGGAAAACAACAGCAATAACACTGGCAGAGGAATGTACAAAACACGATTACCGTACCACTGCTCACTGACTGGGCCCGGGAAGCTGAAGCCTACACCCAGGCAGCGATTTCCCGTCCCCTCCCCAGGCCAGCTCCCTGTATAGACTGGGCATGGCTTCACATGGTATGGAATATTTGTGTCCCATGCCAGATCCTTGGGAAAATTAACCCCATCCCTGACAGAACCAGGACAAGATGTAAAATTCAGAAGTCATCTGTCAGGGAAATAAGTGCTTAATTTCAGCAATGTCAAAATATTGTTTAGCAGATGTGTTTAATACTAAAACTAAGTAATGGTTTTATTAGAATGACACACGAATTTAAAAAATACCCACACCAGTTAGAATCTTTTGAAATTTTTTCCTTTGTTTTATATGCTGACAAATACTGACAAAGCATTTTCCAGCAAAAACGTTGCACTGATTTCTTTCGACCATCTTAACATGATTGTGACAGATTGCACAATATAAAAAGCAATTCCATCAGCAAAACACTTTACACACTACATCTACTATTTTCCCCCTTCTAAAGCATCTGTCATTGCTTTTAAAGGTCACATATTTCATGTTTCAATGTGTGGGTGAAAAAAAACCCTCCTCTTAACCTGAGAGATTAGCGAGGATGTTATACCAGCTTTCTTGTGCATTGGATAATTTCATTTATTATTACTATGGCATACTGCCTGGAATTCATTTTTGTGTAAAGTAGGACTTCCATGTGTATAATGTTTATATTGCAATAATGGAAACAAAACACACAGATTAATTAAATGAATTACGTTTGATGCTTTGTCTCCACTAATTAAAATATCTTCCTCCTCTTTCCTATCGTACTACTGTGAAGCAAATATGGTATGATAAAAAGATCAAACCCTGTTTCTAATATTGTGAGAAAAATGTCTGTGCCTAGTGCCAAGCAATTTAGAATTCATTCAGTCCTTGTACTATAGGCCAAAAACTAGAGGAGTTAGCTGCAGCATAAAATTGCTTATGTCAGACAAGAACAGCAAAGAAAAGACTCAGAAGAAGGGATTCAAGAAGGGAATGGGTTTAGAAAAAAAAGAAAAAAAAAGCCCAAGCAAACAATGTAAACAAGGACAAAAGAACAAAAAATATATGGAAACAGCACAGGGCAATGCATCTTAGCATATTATTAAGGCTTTGTTTATGGTCTATGGAGAGAAATAGGCATTTTTAGGGATACTATACATTTCTGATTAATTTGGACAGAGGAGTCTTACTCTTAAATAAATCTTCAATTCTGCAGAATTCCAGGCAAGGAATCACTGCTGGAAGGCGATGGAGATCCAGTGCTTCCTTTTCTTGTTAGGTATACCTGCTTAATAAGCAGACCCGTTTCTCAGGAAAACTGAGTTCAGAAATCAGTGTTCAAGAAATATATTTCTTGGTGTATTTAAGGAGTTAATGATCATGACAAGTTACATGACATCTGACTGGAAAGACATAAGATAAAGGGTCTGGTGGCCTCCTAAAGGTATTAAGAAAGCTACCTTTCTGCTGCTGGTCCAGAATGGACTAGGTACCACAGCCTAGTTGTTTCCTTTTGTATGTCAAGTGCTATCAAAGTTGATTGCTGTCATTTTTCCAGTTAGGAAGGTTTTTTGCACTTGTTTATGTAAGCTTGCCTCAACTACTTCAATAGTTTTTTCAGAAAATTCAATATAAAGAAACCAGGTACAGTTTCAAGCAAAGTATTTTAAATGGTGCACATGTAAATCAATTTTGTTCTTTAATAGTGGTATCTTGAGGTTTATTTATCAACTCCAGATGTGTTTCCTCATCCACTTCTCTCCCCTCTAAACTTCTACTCTTTTGACATTCTCATGATTAGATGCCCAAGGTTCTCCACTAACAAATCAGAAATGTGAAGATCATGTATGAATCTTAAAACAGATTAGCACTTAGGATGAAAAGTTAGTTTACACTGATATCAGCTTGAAGACTATAAGCGTTAAGGGTCTTGTTTGTATCAACCTGGGGTGGGTTCAACTTAGCTGGCTGCCAGCTGCCCACCTAGC
>VZSZ01000198.1:6540-48068 GCA_013398815.1 Ibidorhyncha struthersii | reverse complement strand
AAGAAAAGAAAAAAAAAAAAACAAATATGAAAACAACACGTTCCCCACCCCACCCTCTTCTTTCTTCCCTGGCTCAGCTTCACTTCATCATTCTTGACTACCTTTTCTCCCCCACCAAGTGGCGCAGGGGGTGGGGAAGAGGGGGCTGAGTCAGTCCAGGCAGCTCCTCTCTGCCGCTGCCGCCTCCTCTCGCCGCTGCCCTGCTCCAGCCCGGGCCCTTCCCCGGGGCTGCAGTCCCTAAGGATAAGCTTGCTCCAGCGTGGGCTCTCCGTGGGCTGCAGCTTCCATCAGGGCACGTCCACCCGCCCCGCCGGGGCCTCTCCCTGCCGGGGCCGCCGGGGCACCTCTGCGGGGGCGCCTGGAGCCCCTCCCGCCCTCCTCCCGCTCTCCCCTCGGGGCTGGCAGGGCTGTTTCTCACCCGGTTTCCCTCAGCCCTGGCTGCCGGGCGGCGTTTTGCCCTTTCTGACACAGGCTTTCCCCGCGGCGCCCGCCCGTGGCTGAGGGGCTCAGCTGTGCCCTGCGGTGGGGCCGTTGGAGCCGGCGGGAACCGGCTGTGTCCGGCGCGGGGCAGCGCCGCACCGCACGCGCAGGGGCCGCCCGGCAGAATCCATGAAACAAGGTGCCTGCTGCAGGTCGGAAGATACCATTCCAGAAAGCCATGGCACCTAAAAATTGACTCCTTTTAATGTTTCATTAGCATGATCTCTTAAAAATTCATTTAATTTGCTTCATTTACCTGCTATTAAAACCCACTCAGTGCGCTTATACCTTATTAAAAGCCCACCACTGGGAAAACGTTCAGTGCATTCTGCAAGTCAAAAGGAAGCGGTGAGGCCAAGCAGCCTGCAATGTCTATTTTTAAATAATCCATCTCCCTCATCCTGGAGAACTCAGTGTCAGTCCGAGATGCATTACCTCCTCCGTCTCCCTTGGTAAACTCACCGTGATTACAGTTACAGGCCTTGGCAAGGGAGGCAGAAAGTTGGTTTCATGACCATTTTATTTCATAAGCCAAGAGGTCAGAATGTCCTCATCTTGAACTCAGTCAATGCAAACTCATTGCCCAGCAGTGCCGCTTCCGTCGCTGGTGCACGGGCTTGCTAGTTTAATTTTTCCTTGAACTTAATTTGGCTGGATACTTCACAAGGTTTTCTGTCCAGTTCTCAGTCTGAACTACTATTTCTTTTTAATCTGAAAAAGATAGAGGGGCAGGATAAACCTGTAAAAATTATGTTAGGCCTGTAAATGTTTGTGGGTCGATATCGAAATGTCAGGCGTGGGGTATTTTAGTAGAACTTGGGTTTCCCTAATCAGAGAAGAGGTGTACTACTTGTCTTCGCTTTGTTCCCTTACCTTTCTCTAATTTTGCTACAGTACGAGCAGGGGAGGTAGGTTATAAAAATGCTTATTGGCAAGCAGCTGCCAGAGGAGGTATGAGCTTCCTTCTGACAGCGAAGCTACAGGTCTCAGAGTAGAAACCTTCTAATACAACTACGGCCAGAAGCACCTCACTGGCAAAATTTGGTATATATATATTGGTTATTCTTGCCCTCTGCAGAGAACATTGGAGGACTTCTTCACTTGCAAGAGCTAGGCAATACTTCTTATCCCAAATGATCAGAAGGACAGTAGGAAAATGTGATATGCCCCCCTTATTATTTCTTTTACAAAACCAGAATTAGTTTCAATGTCATTTTTGTAAGTATAGTTTTTGCTTATAGCACATTGCTCTTGAGTAACTCACACAGATTGTCCTCAGCTGTCTGACATAACTTTAATCTCCAGTTTTACTCCACTGCTCCCACCACCAAATGAGAGCTAAGGGTAGATTTATGTGAATGTAACAAGTCATTATTGCTTTCTTCTTAGCCATCTCTAATTTTTACTTTATGGCTAGTCAGTTCATCTTCTGTCATCAGAATAGCTATCTCATTATCCTATGTTTATTTTACTGCCCACGCCAGAAATCCTTATATTCATTTTTTAAATACATAAAGACATTTTACATTCACCTTGTAAAACTTTCCACGCATCTTAGCTACAGAGGTCTAATAGCATTTTACTTTCAGCCAGATGTAGACGGAAACGACAAGATCCCTTCATCTTATTTTTACCCCATCCCCTCATGGCAGTTGCATTTGCTTGTCTTTAACAGAGCCCTTTTATTTACCTGTTAGGTCCAAGCTGGAATACGTATTTATATTTCTGTGCTTCGAGCGTGCCTGAAGGAAGCTGATGTTTAGTGTTGGCCTCCTTTCCCTTCATCTCCTCCCACCCTCCTATGTCCCACACAGCCACCCTGCAACGCCGCGGCAGAGCCCTGCGCTGTGCTGGTTGCCTGCCTTCCAAAGAAAGGAGCTTGTTTACAATTGCTTAATTGCAATGTGGAATTTGAACATAGTCCTGACGTGTAACCTCTGTAAGACCAGGCCTGCTGAAGTATGCTTCTGGTTGTGCTGGCGCATACTAAGAAATAATAAAATTTCGCCATTGTCTTCACCTCAAAATATTGGTGTGAGGGATGTCAAAAGCCTACTTACAGTAGTGTTAAACTATATATTTCCTGGGGAAAAAAAAAAATCTTCTTTATATTTGTTATATGTCGCTAAAAGGAGATAAATGGAGATCGTCTTCTGCCTCCACTTTGGTTACACTGTCAGGAGTTGTAGTAGGGCGCTGTAATCAGTGTATGTTCAGACTGTTATAAGCACTGTAGCCTTAAAAACATGTTTTGCAGTGGTGAGGAGCTGAATTTGTAAGGAATGGATGTCACAGGCAGGGAATAAAAGTGTGCCCAGTGGTGGGGGGCATGGGTGAGCAGCAAACCTCCCTGTGCCTGTGGAAACCTTTTCCAGCCATCCCTGAGGTGATGCCACCACTGCCGGAGGTACCCTGCCAGATGCCATGGATTCTGTCCGGTCAGAGAAAGGGGCACACATTTCCAGGGAGAAGCGGGGGCTCCTCTGGGAGTTGCTGTCAGGAGTCGACATCGTGCTGGCACAGGGTCTGATGGAGAAGGGGAACGGTGGGAGCTATAGTGCTGGGGAGAGCAGCAGTGGTTACGCCGGCCACCTTGCCCACCCGCACTGCAGGCTGCCTCCTGGAGCAATATTGTCAGTGTTCCCTGCCGTGAAAATAAGGGAAGTTCAGACTGGGGAGAGGAAGAGTAAGTTTTTCTTTAATTGTTTATGCTCTTTTTTTCCTCAGCAGTGTAGTCAGTGCTGGGAAGTCTGTGTCGGCTAGCAGCACTGAAGTAAAATTCCCTGGCATTACACTGTTTTGCCCATGACAGGTGCTTAGGGAGTCCTTTTCTGAAGGCAAACGAGTGTGTCTGGGCAAGAGTCTGATACACAGTGGTAACAGCTCAGGAAATTACATTGAGCCATCCCTAAAATGCTTCTATAGTCACTCCAAAATGTCTTGCATGCTTTAGGTGCTGTTATGTTCCTGTTAGTGGTTATAAAACGTGATTACAGTTCATCCTGATTATTGTGCATTACAGCAGATTTCGAATGCGAGGATGTTGTTCTATGTCAGACTTTTAAGGAAGTTGCTATGAAAAGCCTGAACTTGTCAAGAAAGCATGGCTGGAGAGCTGGAAGCAGAACCCAGGTTTAAATTAGCATGAGTAATTTTCTGGAAAGACATTATTTCAGAGGCATGGAAATGTCAGCTGCTAGACTAACTAGAGAACTGGAAAGGAATTTCAGAACTGTCAGGCTTGTTAAACTTTCACACCAAAACCTGAAGTTGGGAGCGTAAGATCTGCTACTGAAAGTCCTCACAGTTTGAATGCATAGTTTTGTGGGGGTTGGCCTTCCTCTCCATGTGCCCCCACTTTCAGCACCTTATGAGGTATAAGGTTCTCCTGAGAAATGTAAGAATAGTTCTGTGTATTTTTGCTGCAAGAAACCCACAGATTTATCAGATGCTGTCCGATTGAAATTGGAAGCACTGTAAAATGCTAAGCCTGTCAATACAATGTTAGTATTTAGGTTTTTAATAGCCTAAGTGAGAAACTGGGATTCTAACTATCCAGTGGGAATTAGGGCTCTAAGGAGGAGGTGATCGTTGACAAAAATATTTGTGGAGAAATATCTCGTATTTAAATTTAATTATACAGTGGTACCTTTAGCAAATAAAAAATTTAAAGTTGCAGAATGAGGAGAACTTCTATCCTTCCACAGGAGAAGCAAAGGCAATATACCTTAATTTGAAGGAAATTTATGACTGAGCAACATACAGTTACTAGCATGTAACAGAATAATTCTTATTTGAAGTGTTAGACAGCAATGATACTTTCCCTAATATTAGTTCATTATGTCATTGCCATGGCATTCAAAGATTCTCATCTGAATGGCACTAATACATAGAGAAAGTGCTAATATAGAAACAAGAGCAAACATTTAATTTAGGGGTTTTATTCCGTTATGGAACACCATTTGGCTGGAATTTCAGTACTATGGTAATGGGAAACATTTCAAAGCCAACTTGTCTTAATTTCTATACCTAACGATCTTCTCTCTCTCCTCTGTTTCACTTCCTCTCCCCAATATACTTCGTCTCCCATTTAAAGCAGCCATCTGCTAAAACTAGTGATTATATTAATTACGCAAAATTTGAATATAATTTTATCGTTAATCTGTCTTCCATTAAATATTATGTTTGTGGTTAATGGCATCTTCTTCTTATGTGTCGACAGCTCATTTTGTCAGATTTATTGTGCAATAACTCAGCATCTTACTGCTAATGTATCTCTACTACTAAGATTAATAATTCTCATAGAAAGCTGTTCACAGAAACATAGAAAAATGCCAGCGTTCATAATAGCAAACTCTTAGTTACAGAAGCATCCTAATTATATTTAGTTTCATTAGACTAACCATGAATAAATTACATATTCAGGGTGTATCTGAGTTCAAGTATGGCATGAAATCGATCTTATATGCTAGCATGATGTGCTTAGTGCTTACAAAGTTCACGCACAGAACTGTTCCTCTGAAAGAAGCAGTAAGAAAACACGAATGTTTTTGTGGGAGTTCACCTGCAAGTTTGTTCATCTGCAACATAAATAAGTCCTTTGATAAAAGTCCCTTTCTTTCACTAAATAAATAATACCTATTTCTTACATGCAGTTATGTGTCCGTTCCCCCTACATATTCAAGCATTTCTAAAATTTTTGATGTATTTAAAATAACAGCACATCGGTGTAGTGAGGAAGTACTAACATCTTACATCTTTTTTTTTTTCCTTCCTTTTTTTTTTGTTTTTTTTTTGAAATAAAGCTTGTGGAAGTGGAGGATCCCTGGGCTACCACAACGTCTGGATCTTAGGTACCAGTATCCAGGATGGAAACCAGAGCACGTGTTAACATAGAGATAGATGTCTCAGCATGGTTTTCACAAGAAGCCAGAGCCAGCTGGTGTCTAAACGTTCCCTCAGTAATCATTCTGAACATTCCCTAAGTACAGCTGTCTGTAGTTAGTTAATACAGAAATTCTGAAAAATTATCAGGATTCATCTTAAATTTTTCATCTCTCATGCCTCACCATGGTGACCTAGCTGCCATGTGGGATGCATGGCCTAGGAGTTGGCTGCTTTTTTAATTTCTTCCAGAGAACACACCTGGTCTCATACTTCAAATATGACAAGGGAAGTTTTCCCACCCTTTTTTTTAACAGTGTATTGGTCAGAGACTTGGCCAGACGGTAGGAGATCCAGGTTTAATTTCCTCCCTGCCTAAGGAACTTCAAACACATTCTGTTATTTCCCAGGAAAGACACTTACCTTACAAACTGTTCAGCCCTGCTGAGACTGTGTAACCAGGCAGAAGAGAATGAAAAATTAATTAGGCCAGAGAGAGAGGAAAATGTTCACAATGCTCTGGAGTGCTGGTTTGGGCATGCAAAATGAATCCATGGGATGCATGCGAGGAAAGACTTGCATGCGGCTTTCTATTGTGTGAAGTAACCATACTATATACAATCAGAAATTACATACTGCTCAAATTTTGAACTTGTGAAAGAAATTCATTGCTATACAAGACGATATATACTAACATTTTTCCTACCTTTTAACAAACTCTTTCATCTGTGCTATTCTAAACTCTCCTATTCCTGTGTGCTCCCAACTATATTCCAATAAAGCACAGAGATTTCATAGGTAAAGATGGCCAGAAAAAAAACAAAAACCAAAAAAGTTGTCACCCACTCCTGCAATATAAGTTCACAAATTTGCCTTTCTGGATGGGTGGAGAGGTATCCACTTACCATTATGATGTTCTGGAGAAAATTACCCACTCCAAAGTGGTAAAAAAAGTTACAAAGGGTTTATAAAAATTAAAGTAGTGGAACTGAAAGAAAGGCATACTTATACTAAAACCAAATCCAAATCATCTCTCTTTCATTTTCTGTCCAGATAACAAGCTTATTTTCCAACATGGTCAGAGACTCAGTACTGTGCTCAGCCTCTGCAGGAGAGAATCCTGCAGTAGGGAGGGTTCTTAGCTTTTATATCTAGTCTTTTTCTTGAATTATATGCAGTTCAGTTCGAGCTTTCTACATAGATTATTGATTCCTGAGGTAGCACCAGTGCTCTCACTCTCCCATTATGATCCACCTTCTCTTCTTTAAATGTTAGTATTACTTTGGCAGGCCAGGTGCTCTCTCCTGCTCTGCTGTTTTCGACAAAACTAGGCTAACTGGTAAGCATTGAGAGGTTTTCACACCTGCCCCTCCCAAGCGAGATGACATTTAAATCTCAGGATGAAGCTGTTCTATAATAATCTTTTTTTTCAATCGTGAAAATCATCACTCATTATTTATACAAACCTGTGTATGGAATGAATACATGCAGCTCATTACCAGCTGTAGATTGGAGCTGGGAAGGATGTTAACTGATTTGGCTGCATACTGTGCTTGGGACTGGCTTCCAGTATGTCTTTCAGGTGTACTGCAGCAGTGAATTTTGTTCTGGAATCAGAAGAAAAAAAGAAAAAAACCCAAACCCCTTTTTTTTTTTTTTATTCAGAAAATCAAGGTTCATATTAAAAAGATTTTTAGACTTTGATCTTTTGAAAACATTTTTAGTTCAGTGACATCTAAGCCCTGAAACAAAACTTTTTTTTTTTCCATTAAAAAAAAAATAGAATCATAGAATATCTCAAGTTGGAAGGGACCCATAAGGATCATCAAGTCCAACTCCCTGCTCCTTGCAGGACTACGTAAAACTAAATCATGTGACTAAAAGCATCGTCCAGATGCTCCTTGAACTTTGACAGGCTTGGTGCTGTGACCACTTCCTTGAGGAGCCTGTTCCAGTGACCAACCACCCTCTCAGTGAAGATCCTCTTCCTAACATCCAATCCGAACTTCCACTGACACAGCTTCATTCCATTTCCTCATGTCTTATTGCCGGTCACCAGAGAGAGGAGATCAGCCCATTCCTTTCTGCTCAGAGAGGTTGTAGACTCCGATGAGGTCACCCCTCTCCTCTTCTCCAAGCTGAACAAACCAAGTGACCTCAGCCACTCTTTGTAAGCCTTGTCCTCAAGACCTTTCGCCATCTTGGTTGCCCTCGTCTGGACACACTCTCATAGTCTGATGACCTTCTTATATTGAGGCGCTGCAAACTGCACACAGTACTCGAGGTGGTGCCGCACTAGTGCGGTGTAGAGTGGGACAGTCTCCTCCCTTGACCAGCTAGCTAAGCTGTGCTTGATGCACCCCAGGACACGGTTAGCTCTTTTGGTTGCCAGGGCACACTGTTGACTCATATTCAACTTACCATCAATCCAAACCCCCAGATGTCTTTCCTGGGGGCTGGTCTCCAGCCTCTCATCCCCCCATTTGTACATATAACCAGGATTACCCCATCCCAGGTGAAGAAACCTGCACTTGTTCTTGTGTCCTGGTTTGAGGTTTGACCAATTTTCTGCTCAGTAATTTTACTTTGCACCTAAGCCTCTTCTAACTAACTGAACTCTACAAAGCTCTCTGACATTAACAGCATATTGCGGAGACACTGTTTGTTCTCAGAATCATAAGACCTGATTAGCTGTAATTTATGCCAAGGAATGGTATGCAGAGAGGCTTTTGCTTATACTTATTGCTATAACACCCAAGGGCAGCTGACTTTGTTACTTGCCCCCTTGGAGGGTCAGAAGCAGAAAAGCACAATGGGGTCCCACCTGTGGGGAGGAGCAGACAGGCCAGGTGACCCAAAACTGACCAACAGGGTATTCCATCCCATCTGCCTCATGCTCAGTATAAAAGCTGAGGAATCAAAGGGTCAGCCCTCTTTCTTCAGTGGCCGGAGTCCAAGGAGGACTCTGTCTGTTCATCTACCTTTTATCCCGATCCGTTCATTCCTGAATCCAGATCCAGAATCCAGTTCCCATTAGATGCTGAGTCTAGTCTGGGACTTTCCCAGTGTCTGCCAGTGACATGATCATCATAATCCTGGGAGCTTGGTACGGTTTTGTATATATTTATATATATTTCATTATTTTATTTTTATTATTTTATTAATATTTTTATTTAGGTAGTTTAGTTTTATTCTAAACTCATAAGTCTCTGTCTCTTTCTCCCTCTTCTTGGAGAGAGAGGTGGGGGATAGCATCTGTCCTTCATTTTCAATGGCCAGTCTGGCCCAAACCATGACATCTTGTTACATTTTGTGGAGTTGGTGATTGCTCAGCTCTCTAGTCTATCCAGATCTCCCTGTAAGGCCTCTCAACCCTCAAGGGAGTCCACAGCTCGTCCTAATTTAGTATCATCAGCAATCTTACTTAATGTATATCTGATTCCTGTGTCCAGATCATTTATAAAAACTCTAAAGAGCACTGGCCTTAAAACTGAGCCCTGGGGAACCTCGCTGGTGACTGGCTGCCAGCCTGATGTTACCTCATTTACTATAAGTCTTTGAGTCCAGCCCATCAGCCAATTGGTCACCCAAGGTATTATGGACTTGTCTAGCTGTGTGCTAGACATTTTGTCTAGACAGATATTGTGAGAGACAGTATCAAAAGCTTTGCTAAAATCCCCAAACGCCACATCTACTGGCTTCCCTTGGTCAACTAGAAGGGTGACCTCTAGTCACCCTTCTCGTTGAGGCTCATGAGGCTGTGCTGGCTATGACCAATGAATGCATTTTCTCTCGAGTGGTTTTCAATAACTCCCAGAATAACCTTCTCCATAATTTTGCCAGGCACTGAAGTAAGATTGACAGGCCTATAATTACCAGGGCCTTCCTTCTTACCCTTCTTGAAAATTGGGACAATGTTTGCCAGCTTCCAGTCGACTGGGACCTCTCCAGACTCCCAAGACCATTGAAAAATAATGGAGAGAGGTCCCATTATGACATTGGCCAGCTCTTTTGGTACCCTTGAATGAGTCCCATGAGGCCCCATAGACTTCTGTGCATCCAGCTGGAGCAGCAAGTCTTGAACAAGTTCAGAGTTGGCTGGGAGTTTATAACACCCCCCCAAGTCAATCTTCCAACACAGGGCTCCAGGGTCCAGGACCCATCACCAGTGTTAAAGACAGGTGAAGAAGGCATTAAATGTTTCTGCTTTGTCTACATGCTTGTTTGTGAGGTGACCAACCTCATCAAGTAACAGACCAATGTTATCTCTGATCCTGCTTTTGCTGTTAACGTATTTTTAAAAGCTGTTTTGGTTGTCCTTCGCAGTCCTGGCCAGCTTGAACTCTAATTAAGCTTTGTCCACACAAATTTTCTCCCTACAGTGGCGAAGAGCATCTCTGTAGTCCTTCTGTGTCACCAGTCCTTGCTTCCAATGTCCATACACTTTCCTTTCCTGTCTAAGTTCCAGAAGAAGATCCCAGCTCAGCCAAGCCGGCCTTCTGCACAGCTTGCTTGACTTCCAACACTTTGGAAGTGCCTGCTCCTGTGCTCTTAAGAGATGGCTTTTAAAAAGTGACCAGCATTCACGGACCCCAATACTTTCAAAAGCAGATTCCCAGGGGACCTTACTGACTAGCTCCTTCAGCATCCTGAAGTCTGCTGTCCTTATATCCAGGGTCAAAGTTTGCCAGCAGGTTTCCTTCTATCACCGACAATTTGAAACTCAACTAATTTGTGGTTACTATGACCAAGACAGTCACTAACCACCACTTCATCCACGAGCCCCTCTCTGGTTACAAACAATAAATCTAGGAGGGCATCTTTCCTAGTCAGCTCCCTTAGTACCTGCACCAAAAAGTTATCTTCGACTGCTTCAGGAATTTCCTGGACCTGTTTGTTTCTGCTGTATGATATTCCCAGTTGACATCTGTGAAGTTAAAATCACCCATAAGAACAAGGGCAACTGATCTAGAGATAAACCTTAATTTCTTATAGAATAATTCATCAGCCTTGTCGTCCTGGCTGGGTGGTCTATAGTAGCAACAATGTCTGCTTTATTTGCTTTGCCCTTAATCCTTGCCCAGAGGCTTTCAACTGTGTTGTCACCAACTTCAAGGGCTATACAATCCAACCCCTCCCTTACAAACAGCACCAACACCCCGCCTTGCCTGCCCTGCCTATCCCTCCTGAAGAGCCTATAACCATCCCTCATGGCACACCAGTCACAGGACTTATCCCACCAGGTATCGCTTACACCAATGATGTCACAGCTCTGGGACTGGGCTGAAGCTTCTAGCCCCTCTTGTTTATTCCTCATGCTGTGTGCATTAATATAGAGACATTTCAAACGTGCTCCAGTGTACTCAGCACATCATGGAGCAGACTAAAGGACACTGTCACTCAAACACTGGCGTGCCACCCCATGGCTTATCTCTAGTGAATCTGGTTTTATCTCTTTCCCCATTCAAATCTAGTTTACAGCTCTTTCAATGAGCCCTGATAACCCTTGAGCAAAGTTCCTTTTCCCCCTTTGAGACAGGTGCACCCTGTCTGTCGCCAGCAGGCCTGGTGTTGTGCAGACCATCCTGTGATGAAAATCGAAAATTCTGCTGGCGACACCAGTCACAGAGTGTTGATCAGCTGGGTCTGCCTGTTTCTTGCCTCATCACTCCTTGCAACTGGAAGGACAGAGGAGAACACTACTTGTGCTCCTGACCACTTAACCGGTCATCTCAAGGCCCTGAAGTCTCTCTTGATCACCCTTGGACTTCTTTTTGCAACTTCATCAATGCCTACATGAAAAAGCAATAATGGATAATAATCTGAGGGCTGTACCAGGGTAGGAAGTTTTCTCGTCACATGTTTAACCCGCGCCCCAGGGAGGCAGCAGACTTCCCCGAGAAGTGGGTCAGGCACTTTGGGCCTTCTGTTCCCCTCAGAAGAGTATCTTCTATGACAATGATTGATCTCTTTTTCTTTATGGAAGAGGTTTTGATGTGGGGCATAGGCAGACTTAACATTGGTGGCACATCCAATCTAGACTAACCATTGTCCTCGTCACTGATTCTACTTGCAGAGCCTTGTACCTGTTGCGCAAGGGCACCTGGGAAGGAGGGGTAGTCACAGAGATGTGCCTGCTGCACTGAGCAGGAACTTGTCACCATTGCCCCCTATCCCGTAAGTCACCACTTTCTGTTGGGTGAAGAGCGGATAGGGCATCCTCCATGTCATGTGTTCTGTCTGCCTGTGGTGCCTGTCCCAGGGAGGATAGGTTGCGGTTCCAGTAGTTGATCTCTCAGAGTCCCTGATACTCCTCAACCTACTCACCCCCTCCTGGAGCTCTGTCACTGAGCAGAGGAGTTCCTCTACCTGGGCACATCTCCCACAGGTGTGCTCACTGATGCCGTCCAATTCTGGCACAACCTGCAGCCTGCCACCTGGGTGGCAGCGTGTTCCCACCGGAGCTCTGTGAAGCTGCGTCAGTCATGGTGGGTGCAGAGTTTAGAGAGACCATGGCCTTCTGCTGGGTGGATACCATAGCTGTCTGGTCCAGCCAGCAGAGCTGCAGCACCCTTCCTGCACGCCCTTCCTTGTGAACTGCCACACCATGCCCAGGCCGCTAGCGCTCCCTGGGGTCTCCTTTACAGGTGTGGTTGCTTGGCCGCCGTTGCTCCTGGTCCCATCCAGGTGTCGCTCCTGGCCCCATCCAGGTGTCATCAGTCGCAGTCACAGGAGCTGCAGGATCCTGTCTGGTCTCTCCACTCCCCTGAGGTTTACCAGGTTCAAGAACCTGCCCTGTGCACCACGCTGGAGCACTGTGCTGTGGATCATGCCAGCACTGGAGCTGCTCTCCTCAGTGACTGAGAAATATATTACAAAATAAATGTTTATTCAGAGCCATATAGTACTTTTCTGAGGTGGGAAAGCTCACTAGAATTTAACACTTTCCTTTGAATGGTACTGACTTTGTTAAATTGACACTTCGGATAAATGTTCTATTGACAAATTTCTAACCAGATCTATCAATAGCTAAACCTATACATTATTTTATACATTAATTTTTATGTATAATTTTTAGAAATATTTCTCTTATCAGAACATTCAGGAGCTGTATTCCTGGACTGCAGAACCTAAGGTGTTATATCAGCAAGGATAATTTGTGCAGACATTTTGCCATCTAAATATAGGTGACTGAAGTACAGACTGATACAGATCACACAAGAATGACACAGCCTTAAAAAAAAAATAACAATAAAAAAGTGGGTTTGATCAGCTTCCATGTGATTTTAGAAAGTACAGAGGTAGCATCACACATCAGGGAAACCTGAGTAACAATACAGAGCTACTTTTCTCCCTTTTCATTTCTATACAAAAAAATCTATGGCTTCCCCATAGATACCTGCAGTTTTGTCATACCTATGACATGTTCAAGAAAGACACCTCAGCTTCATTTTGTTCCTTGGGAGTGACTTCAAGCAGTTTTGATTATCTCAGGGCTGACAAAGATTGTTGAAAAAAAATCCTCTAACAATATTCTCTGGTGTGCTGCAATCTGTGCACAACAAACACATGAATCTTATGGGACAGTCACTTTCAAACGATACCTTTTAGTTCTAAATATCATCAAGGAAATAAAAACAAAACAAATGCAAATTTTTCAAGAAAATGAATACTTTTATAAATTTTGAAAGTGTTTTGTCATAAAAATCATCTTTGTAATGCTAGAGGCAATGTTAAATGGTTTTATTTCTATAGCTCCCTGACTGTATTTCTGGTAATGAATGCCATGACTGGGAAGCAAAAATTGGCTACTGTTCCTACTGTGAGTACCCCAGAGGTTACACATAGTAAACATCTGTGCTACGGCAGCCTATTTTAAAGTCTGTAAAACCAGCCCATAGCCACTCCATCCTATTTACACACGATGGATTTTTTGTGATTGTCAACATCTCTAGTTGAAACATTATGCTTATAACTAATGAGTATTTTTGCACACCTCGTTCTGAATATCATTCTTTACCCTACAGCAATCATTGATGATCGTTATGTGGCAGCTGAAGCAAAAATGCATCTGAAATAGCCAGTTAGAATTGTTTTCAAGATAGCAGGAGAAAAAGAAAGTGTTAAATTTTCATTTCCATATCAGTCAGGCAATGCAATATAGTTTAGATTTGTTTTTCATCTTCTTGCTTATTACTACAGAGTTGCTTTGTAAGTTGGAAGTCCATCTTCAACTGTTCAGTTTTCATCTAAGTAGTCATCTTGAAATTAATTTATGTGAAATGGAAATACGAGCACCTACATAGCAGGTTGAAAACCAACCAATGCTGTCTTACATTTTGATCTCAAGCTTGAAACTAGGCATTCAGATACCAGCATGAGAAATGTTAACTTTTGAAATTAGGGTGATCAGCAGTGTTTAGTATATTGAGGCGATAAGCCCCAGATTTAAATCAAGGTATCGAATGGAACAGGGGCTGACCTACATTATAGAAGGAAAACTGAAGTGAAATATGCATGAAATGTGACAATTGTTATAAAACAGAGTATAATGAGCAAAATGCAGACTTCCTGAGGTCACTACAGTGACACCTGTTGAATCTTTTCTTATTTGATATCTTCATTAATGACCTGGAAGAAGTAATAAACAACATTTTTAGCTACTACCTTGCCAACTGATCTAACTGCTGATAAGAGTAGAGGAATATCCTGATGGTAAGTTGAGAATGAACAAGAAAATAACAATGAGATGCAGATCAGAAAAAATGAATACTGGTAGTTTTATGTAAATATGAAACATTTTCCACACAGGTGAGGATCAGGAGGATGACTCCAGAAATGATAATGAAGTTCAAGGTAGCAGTAGTCACTTTGTTAAAGGAGGTTTCATATACATGGAAAAAAATCTGATTTTTTTTATTTTATGCCTTCATGTGCATGAAAACATTGCAATAATTCCATTTATGTGACTTTGATATGAACATACCTAGAATATACTGTTTGTTTGTTTTCCTTGGCAAGAGAGGTACTGACAGATAAGAGTCTGAATGGAACAGCAACAGATTATTTTATAAGGGAGCTGGAGGCATAATCTTATAATGTGTTGCTTGCCTAAGCAATGCCTGAGGGCAGGAAAAGGCATATGAATAGATGGGGGAGGGGGGCAGGGGAAAGAATGGAACAGCATTATATAAAATGTGGTAACTAAGAGAAATGGCTATAAACAGTAAAGCACTGGCTGGATGATAGACACATTTTTCTGAGACTGAAAGCAGTTAGACAGCAAAATAATTTCTTAGGAGAAGTGGTGGACTTTCTGTGCCCCAAAACACCCTGAAGTGTGTCATGGAAAAATATAATAATCTGTATCAGAATTGCAGAATATAATATTTTCCCTTGAATTCCTGATTTTTGTGATTTACATCTGTTGCCATAAGTGACTGCTGTTTTTTTCACTTATAATTTGAATTAGTATGATGCATGAAAAAGTGCCATTAAATGAAAAGCACACAACATCTTGGGGAAAAAAAAATACCAAAATTTGTTTTAAAACACAAGTGTTTGCCAGTCAGATCCAGATCACCATAATTCAATGATGGAGTTGATCATAATTGTCATTATTGTGGGCTTTTTAAATACTTCAGTCATTTTCAGAACCTCCTTAGGTCAATGAGCATACATTTCTTAAGTACTAAAGTGGCAAAGTCTTTACTGTGTTATTTCAGATATTTGTATAAAGTATGTTAATATTATTCATTTTTAAATTGCTGTGGAAGAAAATAGTATTACATGATTAAAACTCTAAAAAGTAACCATAAAGCATGTTGAGTTTGATCTTTAGGTCCTTATTTGTACACTAGAATTGCACAAATTGCATTTCTTGATGCTATTAATACAACTAAGGTAATACAACCACTTCTAGAATGGAGATAATTTTATTGGTTCACACTTCCTTAGAAAGTAGTAATCATTTTCCTGTGGAAAAGAATTATAGCACTAGAAAAAATGTAAATGTGATTGATAGAGCTGTAATAAGGTTCTTAAGCAATAAGGCATTCCCTGTTGTGCAGGATGAACCCAAACCATCAGGTCCATTGCATTTCCTGCAAGAACATAGAGAATGAGAATGAACATGGACAGAATGACTGAATACTTCACCATATGTGTGCTCAGAAAACAGGCTGTGTGTCTGAACATACCATGAATGAGAAAATGTTCATATATATGGGTGGTGAAGACCAGAAGCTGTAGTCAGTGAGGAACACAGATGTGCCATGGCAGAAAGCAGGTGAAAAGTCCCAAAATACAACTCTGGTATATGGAGAGGAAATGAAATACCTTTACATAGAGCAGGAGGATTTTGATTGAATCTAACAGAACTTCTTCCCAGAATACTGCTTAAACTATGCAAACCCACTGATAGTTAGCCACAAGTTCTTGTCCTCATTCTGTTCTCTGTGTTGCAAAACAATTTTGCATAGCTCCAGGAAAAAAAGAAAGGAGCTTATCAAGCTGAGAAAACAAGCGTTTTTCTTTTTTTTTTTTATGACAAGTAGGATTACATTTTTTCCCAACTAAACAGAAAGTTCATTGAAAAAGAAAGTTATGGGGAACTACAAAAAAACACATACTCACTCACATACTTTTTGAGTCAGCAGTCTCAAAAAAGCAAAAAAACTTTTTCTCCTTGACTTTTTTTAAGTTTCACTTTAGAATACAGGAATACAGACGTGTTTAGAGTCATTACCCTGTAAGCACAGTACTTTAAAAACTTATGTAAAATGAAAAAAGGCTTATTGAGGTTAGTAAACAAAGTATTCAATTTCAAGGAAAACAGAATATTTTGGTTAACTAACAAATATTTATAATTTTACTTCATGGAAGAAAAAAAAATGTGAACAAATACAATACTGCTTCTTGATTTTTGCAGTCTGGCTTCTCTTTTTCATTAAAATCCTAAGAACTGTGGTAGGTGACTTTCTGCTAAACTGTAACACCTGCACAGAGATCATTCTTCAAATACTGCTTCTTTTTAAAAAAGCCAAGTAACTTCAATTTTTACTGAGCTAAGAGACAGTTGGTAATACTTGGAATTGCTCAGCATTACGGTCATTTCCTGACTCTTCGTGTAAGGCAGCATTTCTTATTTAATTCCTGTTTCACAACTAAAGGAAAGACATTGAATTGATCAAGTCTTTTCAGAGCAGTCCTTACCAATGTAAGATTTGATTAAACTTTGAGAATAGAATTTGCCCAAAGAAAACCTGTTCTTTAACAAAAAATGAAACACAAGGAAGAAAAATTATTTTCTGCAATGCTGAGAGAATATACTGAATTGCACACCTGAAATGAAAACAGGCATGTAACTACTTGCAATTTTGCCTGTTCAAACATGATATTATCTCAGTCTCCTGCTTTTGCACTTGTTATTCTGCTAAAGAAAGGTCCTGTGAGGAATCAAAAGATTTAGAAATATTTAATAATGATTGTATAAATTGCATATACTTGTCATGCATGGACACTAGTAAACTTTATTGGAGGAATTAAGCATGCGCTTTTAGGCCTTGGGACTTGGTATGAAGCCAGATCTTTCCTGGAGTCTGTGAAACTGTGTGTGGATATACTCAGCAGACAGATTTCAAAGTTTTAAGTCCAGGCTCTGATAAGGCCTTTTTGTACTGCTGGTATGTGTCACGAGTTTTTGAGGAAATCATAGAAAGGGTTTCACAACCCATGATATAGATTTGAAAAGATAAAAGGGTTTCTTTGTATCTCAGGGACAAAAATAAGGTAAGACTGTCAACAGAGAACTCAAATGAAATGCTTTTTAAAGACAGTCAAGAGTGATGACTGTTCACTTCCTAGACTGGTACTTCTGACTTAAGAACTTGCTTGGAATACAAGGAGTTGGATGTACTTTAGCTCTCTACTCCCCCAGAGGACTCCTACGTAGCTAAAATGAACTAGACGGGTAAATTTAATTGCCTCCAGGAAAGAGCTCAGTCATACTGTTTTTTCAAACCAAGTCCTGCATGCTCCAGGCCAGCCAAATATAGTTTACTTTTACGCAGCACCTTCAAAAAAAATCTCTGAATTTCCTTCTGGACTTTACATAGAAATGATTTCAATTGTCACTGAACTGCTATAAAATTATTTTTATATATACATGCAAAATATCTCTCCTATTCTACTTGCCTGACGGGCCTCATGCTAGAGTTTTTATATATATATATTTAAAATATATATTAAAAATGTCCTTTGAATTCTAAAGATCATTTTAATCAATACATTTTACAAGAGGCTGATTTATGGCTAAATATAACTCAGTGTCTGGGAAATGTAGTCCAAATTTGCCAAGACTTCACAGTTCACAGCCTGTCATGGTCTAATATTGAATCTAAGTATCACCTGTGCAATTTTTAGTTTTGTCAAGTTACACCTTCAAGGCAGGTCATGACTGTGACAGTGTCTGCGATAGAAACATTCCGTCATGAGGCCAGAGTCCACACCCTAAAAAGGGTTTTGATTTGTGTGAGTAGAAAAATAATTTTTATTGGCTTAGTAAGGGTAACAGTAAGCACTGAAGTTTACTGTATTTTTTACAGGTTTTCAGTTTTTCATGACTGTCTGAAGTAAGTAAGCATGGAAATTGGAAAAGATCAGAAAACTATTCTATCATAATTCATAGGCAGAACATTTTGATTTTTTTTGTCAGTAAAGTCTATGAAGTTACATGAAACAGTAAGGTGACTGCTGCAGGGGTATCAGAAGTACATCATGTACTTGTAATAATTCATGTGGATCATCTGATTTTCTCAGCAAATGCTGTAGGTGTTTTCTTTCTTAAAGGTTAAGTCCTAGCTCTCCACATCTTAATATTTAGTAGTTTGTTGTTGAGAAAGCAGTTAAAAATTAGTTGAAATGTCCAGTTTTTATCTCAAAGGTCGGTGATGCCTTGAAACATAGAACTGCTGTTTCTGAGAGAGATTCATTATTACATAGCTGGAAGGGAAATAATTTGTTGTTTGCTGACTATTTTCAAGGCATCAGTGAAACTGTTGGTTTGAATGTAGATAATTTTACAATACTTGCAACAGCTAAGGCTAATATTGACCTCGGGAGATACCATTCCATGTAGAAATTAGTGAAAACTAGAATATTTTATTCCAGTTTTACGTTCAATTTAATTTCCAGTTCCAAATTTCCAAATTCCAATTTCCAAATGTACACTATGGAGGAGTTACCATTTTGAATAGAAGATTGTTTAATAAGAGTTCTCAATCACTTTTGTATCTGAGAGAGGAACTTCAGAAGATATTTCATTCCATCAGTCTTAAATTTATGGAATTGCATGGGCAATTCAAATGCACACATTGCTGAAAATATATATATGAAAGGAAGATTCTGTTTCCTGTAAAGACTTCAAGCTTTCTCCTCCTTTTAGCATGGTTTTCCATATCTTTCACCTGGAAAGGTAGTCAGCCAGTGTGTAAGATTAGACCTGGTGCCTCAGTAGGTTCTTAAGAGCAACATTTAGAACCTTAAAACTGTTTATCAGCTTTGGATCAAAGAGAAACTATTTTAAAGGAAATACCAACAAAGTACTGGGCCAAAGCAAAGCTAAAAATAAGTCAATCTATTGTCTCTATGGCTTGGGGTTTTCACCTGAAAAAGGAGCATCTCAAATTAAACCCTCTTGAAAAATGCACTGCACCAATCTTGTTCCAAGGGAGTTTTATAGCTTGATGCATAAGTTGTTGTTTAGGGGTTTTGAGGGGAGGTAGGTTGGGTTGTTTTTTTTTTAAATGTGTATAATCACAAATAGAGCATAATCTTTGTTGGCAACAGCAAGGGCAGGTACCTCCCTAAGGGAAGGGGAGCTAGGAGGCAAGCATGGTAACATCATCATCAGAGGCAGTAGCCTCACCTGCAAGGGTTCCATCCTGCAGCACCTGAGCAAGGCAAGCAGACCAGGAGTGGTGAGAATCCTGATCATCAGGAGGTCCACAGTGATAAGGCAGGTCCAAGGTCAAGCCAGAAAGTTGAGTCAGCAACTCAGGATCAGGTCTGAAATCAGTAACTGAGGTCAACCACAGTCCAGCGACCAGCTACCAAGTGCACAGCGATGAGGTCCTTAGTCTACACGCCAGGGTCTTGATCGACAAGGTACATAGTCAGGCACAAGACTGGCTGTGCTGCAGCTGAAAACGTAGTGTAGGCATGGGGTGAGGGTGAGAGCCTTAGCTTAAAAAGCAGCTTCCAAGAGAAGGCAGGGTAGCTCTCAGTGAGTCTTCTACATTTATTAAGAGCAGCTTTATTCATGGTCACTACCTGTACTCTTTCTAAATTGGCCCTAATCCAGGGAGACAAATCCCCAAGAATGGGAAAGATGAGCTCAGATCTCTGACAGCCTCTGCCCCTCAACCAGAGTAAAAAGGTTCACCCAGGACTCCCAGGAGTCTGAAATGGGAACTGTTATTTTGAAAAGAAGCTTCATCAATCATTACACTGTTTTGTAGGTGTTCCTAGCTTCAGGAGAAAGATTGGAGGTGTGATCTTAGGCAGAAATACCTTTTTGCAGTTAAGGAAAAAGTTTCTTTTCTGCTGCTGGAGAAAAGAAAGATTTAAAATACACCTCTTTGTATCCTACTTTCTGCTGTCAGTGAGCTAAAGTTATTTTAGTGTATCTAATTCCCTGATACGTAACAGTTCTAAAGTTTTTTTTTTTGTCAAGGAAGTAATAGTATTAAATTCAGGTTTACTGCTTCCGTTATAATGGCAAGGTATGTAAGAGTTAGCTACTGCAGTTCTGAGTGTTGGAAGATTCATGGTCTTTCATCCACCTATTTCCTCTTCATTTGTTTAAATAAACAGGACTGGTGTTTGTAAGAAAATGGTTTACTGTGAGGTAATACCTCAGTCCATGTTTGTTTCTTCTCCAAACGGAAAATAGCCATGCAGGGAATAGCCCATAAAATTCTGTATAGCAACGAGATAATTTAGAAAACAGCATTATCACTTGCTACTTAGACCGTGTCCAACCCGTGCACTGCAACAATTCAGCTGCATCCTCGCACCTCTATGTTAGGCCAATTTGATTTTGCTATATGTTTAAAATACTAATCTCAATTAAACTGATTTTATTCTGCCTGACTGAAAAACAGAGGAAGCACTGGCAGAAGGAAAGGCAACTAGAGGGTATCAGAGGTCCCTTATTAAACTCAGTGACACTAATGCTCTCCCATGAGTACAATTAAAGGTAAAGTGAGATGGTGGGACACTATATACATAAGCAAAGAATTGGCTGATAGGCAAGAAATCATTTCAGTAAAATAATGAGAGACCTGTTCCTCTGAGACGTGCTGTGGAACTAACATGCATAATTTTTCATCTGTCTCAGAAATTTTGCAATACTAATAGACCATAGAGGAAAAGAAAATCATTAAGTGTCCAGGAATGAATCCTTGCCTATTTAGCAACATTGTGAACTGAAAATAATCCTCTTTAACTGTCTCATGTTTATTTTATTACACTGATAGTCTTATTAGTATGCTAAACAGTCTTAATAATGGTATTTTATATTCAGTTTATCGTGAAATTGTGAATTCTAGTTTACTTAATACAGTTTTAAAACCAAGTGAAATTAGAATAGGAAATAAAATTAGAACATGCATTAGTACTCAACTTCAGGTATGACACTTTGTCTCTGAAGAGTTTATGTGTAGAACAGCCCAAACTAGGGCATGATTTCTATGCAATCAAATGATTTAAAAAAGGAATATTAACAAATCATCCATGTTATAGATCTCCCTTGCCCCTCTCCTCCCTTCCCTTCCTTAAAGGTTTGATTGTGTATTCTAGGCTTTTTAATAAATCTGTGTATATGCGTATATTTATANGAGAAGAACTTCTTCCCTAGCATTGTAAAAACTGGGTTGTATAATCAAAACGAAACAGTGCTTCTTTTTTATATTTACTTTGGAATTAATCCAAATTTACACAATATAACTCACTGACAAATACTCCCTTCAGTCCATCCTTGGCGAAAAAATGTAGTGCCTCTACATGGACATCTGCTTTCAGGTTATTCCATGAAAACTTTCTGAAACAAAACAATTGTTCTGGTTAANTAGGGAAAGCATCTGAACTTCTGCTGGCTAGCTCTTCTCTCAGTCCTTTCCTTTTCTGGTCCAAGTCTTACAAATTTTCCATGTCAAGAAAATGTCAGGTTGAAAGCAGTCTGAGTAACGTCTGACAGTTTTCAATAGAGTTGGTCGGCTTTCAGTGAAGATGGAACATAGTGAGATAGCAATACACTTAAATTATGCTTTCAGAAAGGTACTACATTTCATGTTCAGCATTAGTTATGCACTCATTTGCATACTTCTAATACTTGCTAGCATTAGGCACAGTAGAGTAAGGAGTGCCATGAAGGTGGCTAGAATATTAGGTTGATACATGATATGCAGAGTGCATCACGATATGAAGATCTATTTGGAATTATGCATGGAATAATCAAATTTGTTCCAGACATAACGAAAGCAGAAAATTGGTTATGCTTAATATTTCAGTTGCATTCAGGTGAGTTTTCAGAGACTGTATGTGTGTATAAATATTCGTATCCTACCCCTTCTGAAAGACAGAAGGATTCTTAGTCCCTTCTCTCCTTATTTCTTGCAAACAAAGGATTATAAAGTATGCACATTTCATAAAAGAACTCATTTTCAGGATCCGGGTAATCTCAGGGGATTGTTCTCTGCATAAGAGTTGTTACAGGTTCTGAAAATAGTGATAGAGCTGGAAGAAAAAGGCAGACATTACAGTTAGTGGGAGCTGAGCCTTTTTGTTTGAATCCTATCAGTACCACAACCAAAAGCTTCCAAATTTCACAAGCTAGCAATGCCGGTTGACAATACACAAAGAAACTCCCTTTGGAAAACAAAGATTTCCCATTACTCCTTGCAATCAGGTAACTGCAACTGACATTCTTGGTCACTGCTGACCTTATTTGTGAACCTCACAAGAAGACCAGTGTCACCAAGCAGCAGCCAGGACTCCAGGATCTGTGGCCCCTCAGGGGCTCTCATGACCAGAATTGTCATGATGGCCCTGGATCTCTGGAGCCGTCCTTTTTTTTCAGCAGGGCCGGGCTGTTAGTTTGGTTCACTGTCTTGTGAAATCACGGCCTCAGAAGAGGTTATTCAGAACATTTCCAAGGAATTCTTTTTTTCCACTGAAAAACGGTACTTTCATCAAAATGTGTTGCTATTAGTAACTTGCCAGTTTTAATGAAGTACGAATAGGGAACGTTTCTCAGAGAGATAAAGGAAAGGGGAGGGACGGGCAGGAAGAAAGGAGGGGAGGTACAGAGTAAGGAAAACTACCACAGCATAGTGAAACCTAAAACTCTCACAGGAGTTCTGCGAGAGTTTTCTTAAACTCCCAGCTCCTTTGAGTTTGAGCTTCACGTGAAGCTATTTAATAATTACTGCTCCAAAAGGAAAAAGGGAAAGCACTTGCAAAGAGGTTTGTCCTATAACCGAGTACAGTATTTGCATAGGTTGTCCCATTCTAACTGCATAGAGGTAAGACTTGAACATCAAAATCTTTCTGCCAGGCAAGTGCCATAATGTGCAGGTCAGTTGCTCTTTTCTCACTTAGACTGCTCCTGTGCTTTTGACAGGGGGTGGACAGGACAGAAAAAGAATTCACATTTTTTTGCACTCTCATACCACGACAGAACAAAAACAACCGTTCGAATGTTTGAAATCTGTCGTGAAATAGGAATGTTTTTTCCTTAGGCCCATCTATCTGTTTTCCCAATAACTTTGCTCTATGTCTTCTTTCAACATGTGTTGTTGTTATTGTTATTATTATTATTACTACTACCACTGTTGCTACTACTGCTACTACTACTATACCGCATTATTTCTCCATTCTATATTCTGTCTACCCTTTTTTTCCTATTCGTGCTCTATTCTTATTTCTCTGTGGTTTTTTTATCACCAGCCGGCCTTGCTATATTTTTTCTCCTTTTTCTTCTTTTTCTCCTTTCTCTCTTTTCTCTCTATTTTCCGTCTCTTATGTATCTGCGTGTTGTGAGGGAAGGAAACAAAGCAAATGCAAGTAAAAGCATACTGATGCATCTATGTGGGACTTTGTAGAAGTAAATGCAATGAGCTTGTAATCTACAGAAATAATATCAATCAATTACAATTAAAATGCTAACCAGACAAAATGCAATATATTTTTTAATATTATAATTCAAATATTTATTCAAAATGAATGAGTGATTACAGTATCTATTCCCCTGCATCTGGCTAGCTTCTAGCTGTTACAAAATCCATTCAGTTTCTTTAAATGAAAAATGGATTATATAAATGCAGTATTTCATGACTGAAATTCATTCTCTTCTGAAATTGTTTCACTTCTTTATAAAGTAGTTTCCTAACTAGAGCTACTTGTAAAGACTGTTAGAATAAGACGTGTCTGAAAAACATGTACGAATGATAATACTGTTGCCACTAGGCTTGGACGGAAGATCCAGTGTGACTTCTATTACACTGAAAGATGTGATTCTTTGGAATTATTTATTTATATATCAGGGTTTTTTACATGGATGCTATTGTTCCTTGCAATCATTCCAGTCAAGGCAGGTACTGTATTTATCAGCAAGCCAATTGATTGGTTTAAAATACAAGTTGGAGTAAGTTACAACGGGATATAAAATTGCTTCTCCACAGATGTGGAGTCAATATGTCTCTTTCCTTTATTAACCCTTATTAGCTAATTATCTGATTAGTAACTAATAGTTAGGCTTGGAGGAAGAGGTTTGGAGTTTGGGTTTTTTTCCCGGGTGATCTTTTCTTTCTTTGGCATGGTAACTTTTCGGCTAGAACAGTCACTGAACCAGCTGAGTAGTCACACGAGCATGAATGCGAGAAAGGGGTAATGTGGTAAGAAGGGGTTCTTGAGATTTCGGTATTTTGTAACATGTTTTGTCGTAATTGAAAGAAGAGCCTTAAAAAGAACTAATTTTTCAGTGGAAAAGGTGAACTTTTGTATGCAATCTTATATCTGAAATTTTCCTGAGAGGCCAGACATTTAATATTTCTCTCCGATACTTTATTTTTCTTAGTTGGGACATAGCATGGTCATTGTTTATAATTAAAATAAACATTACTGCACTTATCTGAAGATTAAAATGGATCTTTGCTAGACCAAATATAATGCCCTGTACTTTTCCAGGTAACACGTTGCTTCAGTGGGAGGTAAATTTCACCCTGCCCTTTGTTAACTTAAGCTGTGATTCTGTGGGCAGATGAATACAACAGCCAACAAAGAGAAACCATTACCTTGTTCCCCTCTTTCTGCCCCCTTCCCTACTCGTGTTTCGGTGCCCCTAACCTTTTATTTGAGCTAAGTCTGTTGCTTATTAGTCTTTCTAAAGAACTAATTTAATTCACTCACTGGCACGAAAAGCACAGAGTCTTTGTCAATGAGCAGCAGTGGTTCCTGGAAAGTTTTAAGGAGCTCTAGAGCAGAGCAAGGTAGAGTGATGGGAGTGAGTGGTAGGACCGGGATGTTTCCCCGGAGGCAAGTGAAGAGAGGGAACCTCTCAAACAAGGTTACAGGAGAAGGTTTGGTTGCAAAAGACAGTAGTTATGTTAGTTCAGGTTGCTGTGATACAGCAGCTGCATTGTGCCTACTTCTTTGTGAAATTACTATGTTTTGCGTCAATCTGTAAATTAAAAAAAAACATGCTTAGGATCGGATAATTAGCTGTTAACTGGTACCTGACATAGAGAAATTGTGACATTAGCCAGAGACTTCAAGTGACAAAGGATTTGGGGAGAGGGGCACATCAGCAGCTTTCTCATCAGGTCACACCATTACATTCTTTTCCTCAACAGGTCAAAAAGAAACAAAATGCTGTGTTTGACTCAAAGTATTTTTCTTGTAATTTTTTCAACATGATAAGAAATAAGGCATCTTGACATTTTGGTTTGAGTTAAACTTAAATCTTGCTTACCAGTCTCCAAATCAAAAATTTTCCCCATTACTTTTTTGCGTTACTTTTTATTTCCTCTGCATCTTAATGTCAAGTATCTAAAGGGCAGAAGATGTCTCTTAGCTGTTTCGTCCCTGCCAAAGGCCAGAGAGATCTAGATTAAATGCTTACTAAAAAAATCATATTTTTATTTGGGTTTAGATTAAATTTAAGCCTACTTTCTGGTAAGCAGTCTAGTGTCCTCTTCAGCGTCCTGACTTCTTATTTAGAATAGAAGAGTTACTAGCTACTGGTTGTGGATTGCAGGAAAACAAGTTTCTGAAATGTTGTGACAGATACAAAGTATTGTTTCTTTTCATTCTTTTCTGTGCTGAATAAAAAAAAAATAAAAACCCTTCTAGAGATGTATCATGATAAAGGCAGCAACCGATGCAGCTGTCTTACTAGATTTCTTCAACCAAATTCAATAAAGAGTGAGTTATGTGAGCTCATGTCTCTGCTTTCTCCATTGAGATGCAAAAGTCAGCATGAGTGAGTGAATGCTTTGAGAGCACGAGTTTTAGAGATAAAAATAGCTCTTGCTGGTAAGTTTGCAGACAGATACATAGGCAGAACATGAACAAACACATTAATGAAATAAAATCAAGCTTGAGTAGCAGAAGCAACTTTCCGTCTTAGGAAAGGCTTTGTTTGCAGAGCAGTTGGCAGTTCGTTTGAAATAATGCAGTTACACTGACTGGCACTAATAGCCATGGTCAGAGGAATTTCAGATCGAAAAGCAAATGAAGCAGAATAAAGTAAGTAGGACAAAGGTGTTGCCAACTCCCCTCCTTTCAAATGCAGGAGGATGTGTCAGCGTAAAAATAATGTGTTCAGATCTGCTCAGCAATACCAGGAGCACCAAACTGCAGGTTTGATCAGAGATGGAGAAATTCTCCTTACTGAGAGTTTTGCTTCTTTATAAAATTAGGGCTGAGGCAGGTCACTAGCTTTATCTGAAGGCTTCTCAGGCTGTCTTGATTTTTATACAACCCCTAAATGTGTTACAAACTCATCCTCGTAACAGTAAATGAGTCAGAGATAAATTTGTTATGTTGTCAAATGCCTGCTCTTCCAAGACAGCCTGCTTATTATAGTGACAGACGTACGCAATCTTGTGGGGTTGGTTTTGTTTTGGATTGAGTTTTTTTTTTTTTTGTGTGTGTGGTTTTCTTCCTTTGTCCATAGCTTGAGACGGATGGTAGACTTACCTTGGAAACAAGAAAATCATGAGAGTGCTCAGAAGGAAGACATGGCCTCCACTGAATCTCCTGGATTTTGCCTAAAGTTACTGGTAGGCAAGGCATACAGTTTCTGAAGTTTCTGACCATTGCTTTGTGCATGTTTGTGTTTGCACAACAACAGATGCCCACAGTGCTGCCTATGTTTGGGATACACAGTAAATTTTAATGTACTTAACAGAGGGTACTTTGTTTGCAGCCACCCCCTTCACTTGCAAATGCAAACACTTCAGCTTCAGGGTAAACAAAGTTACCTTCCTTCTTTTCTTGCTGGTAAAAGTTCCTGGATTCCAGCTAATGAAGTAACTTTCCTGTGGGCCTGAATCTTGAGCTGGTTAGTTTCTCCACATAAGGAAAATCCAGCAAGACCCTAGCAATCATCTCTGCGCTTGACACGGAAATTCTACCCCACAGAAAGTAAATAAAAGGGGTTTTCTTGTTAGTGCCAGTGAAATCAGCCACCTGGAGAAGGCAGGATCAAGGACTCTGTGGACAACAGTCTTCCCAAGACAGCTGTTTCTCCCCAGGATTCTTTCAAACGCTGTATATGTTAGTCTTTAATGCTAAACAAATCACAGTTGTCAGCAGCGGGATATAATCACAACTGTCATTTTAAAACAAACACCCAGACAGATCGCAGAAAAGTGTAATGAGCTCTTAAATATTTATCATCAAATCTAAGAAATATCAGTGACCATTCTCATTCATTATGTAATGTCTTTCAGTTGTCTTTTAGTTCCTTTCCTTTGAAGAACAAGTTAAAAATAAGTTACTCAATCATTGATAAAGAATGTTTGTTTGGGGGTTTTTTTTGTTAATGTATTTGTTTTGGAAAAACAGTGCTGATGGTTACTCCATATATTATTTCAGGATTAAAAATGACAGAAATAGGACCACAGAGTTGTCAAAGAATATTAATTTGCAATTGTGATGAAAAATAAACTACCTCTGAAACAAGGGGATTCTCTGATGTTCAGAAGTTTTCATCATTGTATTACACTAAGAGGTGGTAGTTCATTATGATCCTAGTATGAAAGCCACTCAGACTCTGTAAAGTGTTATTTAAAATGGTGTTTGTTAGAGCTAACACTGTAAAGTAAGAGAAATAGTAGAGATAATTTTATGTCCCTTCACATGCCAGAGATCCCGAGGTGTGCAGCATCTAATGGGTCTCCAATCAGCGCATAGCAAGCTGTGCAGACCCCATCCCTAGAAAGCTTTCCCACATTTTAGTCATTTGAGCTGCTATAGGATTTTTCTCACAAGAAAACAGATCTATTCATTGTTTCAACTGTCAAACAAAAAAGAATGTTCACTTGAGAACTTCTTGCTGCGTAAGGCCAGGCAGGTGGTGTAGTCACCAGTACCAAGTGGGAGCTGCCTACAGGCTTTTCTGTTCCAATGAGCTGCCTAGACTACAATTGTCTACCTAGACTGTAGTAAGGCCTTTGACATTGTCTCCTATAAGATCCTCATAAAGAGGCTGTTGATGTATGGGCTGGATGAGCAGATAGTGAGGTGGGAAATTGGCTGAATGACCAGGACCAGAGGGTGCTGCTTAGTGGCACAAAGCCTAGTTGGAGGCCAGTAGCTAGTGCTGTACCCCAGGGGTCAATACTTGGTCCAGTCCAGTTCAGATTCTCATTAATGATCTGGATGATGGGGCAGAGTATACCGTCAGCAAGTTTGCAAATGACACAAAACTGTGAAGGCTGGCTGATATGCCAGTGTCATGCTGCCATCCAGAGGGACCTCAACAGGCTGGAGAAATGTTCTGACAGGAACCTCATTAAGTTTAACAAGGAGAAATACAAAATCCTGTACCTGGAGAGGAACAACCCCATGCACAGCTACATGCTGGGGGCCACCCGGGGCCACCCTGCTGAAAAGCAGCTTTGCAGAAAAAGACCTAGGGAGTCCTCGTGGACATGAGCCGGCAATGTGCCCTTGTGGCAAAGAAGGCTAATGACATCCTGGGCTGCATTAGGCAAAGTATTACCAGCAGGTTGGGGGAAGTGATCCTTCCTCTCTGCTCAGCACTGATGAGGCCATACCTGGATTCCTGTGTACCCGGGCTTCCCAGTTCAAGAGAGACGTGAACACACTGGAGTGAGTCCAGCGAAGGGCTGCAAGGTTGATGAAGGGACTGGAGCATCTCTTCTATGAGGAAAGGCTGAGAGAGCTGGAACTGTTCAGCCTGGAGAAGAGAAGGCTTAGGGCGATCTTATCAAGTTGCCCAGAAATGTTGTGAAGTCTCCATACTTGTAGATATTCAAAAGCCATCCAGACATGGTCCTGGGCAACATGCTCCAAGTGACCCTGCTAGAGAAGCGGTGTTGGATCAGATGACCTCCAGAGGTCCCTTCCAACCTCAGCCATTCTGTGATTCTGTGTTTCTGAGCTGGCTGAGTTTATCCCACAGACAAGGGATTTGTGCAGCCCAGCACAGGCCTGGAGGCCTGCTCATGTGAACTCTTATGTGGATCTCTTAACTCCTTGATGTACAGTGATCTTCTGGTCAGGATTGTTACAATGATTTAACGAGGCTGGATTCACATACAAGGTGGGGTTTTTTGTGGCTTGGAAATTCTTAAACAAATGTGATTGGTTGTGACAGTACATTTTTAATCAAACATAGGTTTTGTAGGACTAATACCTTTTTTATTCACCTTGTGAAGTGTAAAGATTTATATTGGGAACATATACAGCCTCCAGCAAAGCAGGATGCCTTGTTCTAATTGAACCTCTATATTCCTGAGCAATACTTAATTTATAAGAATGTGGAACTCATTATGGCTAAACTCTCATATATTACTGTCTGTTTTTTTTCCTCCTCAGAGGAAAGGAATATTGAATAGGGAGAAAAAATGCAGATCTGGAGCAATATTTTGTTCCTGTAAAATTCCTATTAATCTGACATGATTTTCCATTAACTGTAATTTGCTCAGTGATCAGAGGAAGAATGTATTCATTTTTCTTTTCTTTTTTTCATGGAAAATATGGTGAAAATTATTATTTAAATTATGGACCAAGTAGTTCTTCCTTGCAATGCATGCTTTCAAGTGTCCAAGGGGTTGTTTGTTAACAAGAGAAAGAAGCAGTAAAAGTGCCTTTTTTTCTGAGCTCAAATATGAATATAAGCAGATTTTTGGGGCTTTTCTTTTTTTGGAGCTTTTACCAGGGCTGGTATTACATCAAATTTGGTCAGTGTTCCCTTCAGTAAGAAGGGTGTAAGAGCTTCCTTTTTCTTTCCTGCAAAAGAGAAGTTTTGAGACTTGGCATTACCTTCCTTGTGTGTTTTGTGTGTGGGTCTGTCCAAGAGATAAAACTGTCTAGCTCCATCCTGGTTTTGCACATTGCGATAGCTTGGTCTTCCCTTAATTCGGCTGGAAGGTATGCAGACATGATATTAGTATTCAGTTTCCCCTCATAAAAATTACACATATTGTTGCTTCGTCTGCTTTTTAAATACCTCTTTTCTCTCTCTGAATGAGTTACTAACACTTGAGAATTTCAGTCTGCACCTTTTGAGTTTCTTTCGTATTCCATGTGAATGAATGCATGCCCAGTTTTCTTACTGTTCTGCGATAGAGTGGGGACCACCTTTCACTGATTTCCTTATTCTGCAAACTTTTGCAAAGCAAGAGTTGCTATGTTAACAGGTCTTACTAGGTTATTTGAATTTCTGAACGCTAGTTTATCACAGCTCTTACACCGTATCAGCAAAACACAAGTGTAGTTTCAAAACCTGACTTGGGAAATCAGTGGTGAAACAGTGCTGCAAACAAAAGTCTTCTACCTTATCTAATGAATATTTCAGTGTTGTTCAGTATTGCCTATTGGTTGTATACAGTTAACTAAAAAAAAAATCATCCTAATACTCCAAGGGTAAATTGCTATAAAAATGGCTAAGGAATTGCTGGAATTAAATGCTCTGTGTAAGTCTACCTGCAGGGAAGCTTTATGGAGTCATTTAGACATTGACAGCCTAAGATATGGGCAAAGCCATTCTTGAGTTTTGCAGTATTTTCAAAGTAATAACATTATGCTCAACTGGTTGTGGAGTTTCCTGAAAGTCAGTTAGTCTAGTTTTATTGCTTCTGGGTATCCAAGTTAAAAATGAATATGTATGGACTAGAAACAAGCATTTTAGTTTTTTATTTACAATGTTCAGGGATTTTCTGACACTTAAAATATTAAAATGATTTGTAGCTCTCTGCAGATAAAGTGCACTATGTACCTGATGTTTTCTATACAAGTTTTATTTGTTGTCTAATGGCATTACACCTATAAAAAGGCAGAATTATTTATATTAACAGTAGAACAGTAGCACACATTTCTTTCTAACAATATGTTAGCTATTGTCTCAGATTTTTAAAAGATATTATGCATATGGTCTACAGGTTTCTTTATACATTTCTCAACAAGTTATCTTTTTGTGGACATTTTAGAGCAACGATAAATTCCCTTAATAACTCTGTGTTCCTTCATTTAAAAAATCTTGACTATTTGTCTCCTGAATAATTGTTGTATTGGTGATTACTTACAAAAAAATTTACAACTCTACACGTTGAATAGATGGTAGGAAAAATTATAAACTAAATAATTTATTTTTTCAACCTCACAACCCATGATAGATGATTTTGCTTTAAAAACAAACCAGAAATACAGATAGCAGAACACTATAAAATCAGTAGCAACTTCTTTCTTGAATGAGTCTTTATAAATATAGCTACACTATGGTCTTGGTTGTATGATTCAACATACTTTCTATTTGTTGAGTCAGCAGGGAAAGGAAATTATATTCACATATCTCAGGTGGGCTCTGAGTGCATTCAGAGACACCGTGTAAAGGGGGGAAAGTGTGAATTAGTTAATTCAGAATAATGAATCTGTTATATGTCTTGGCTTGGCAGGGAAGGAAAAATAAGCAGGTGGGATGCCAGACATCCCGAACAGATTCAGAACATTGTAAGAACTGAACCAAATTGCTACAAATTGTAAGTGACTCTAGAGAGGACTCTTTGGGATAATTTTGATAGGTATACTGCTTGGAATAATAACAACATCCATATATTACTATTCCTAATCATATTATGGCCAGCAAAAAGTCAGTGACTGCGAAGTCATTGGTGACTAGATGTGCTTGATAAATACTTTTGAAATTGTTTCACAGGACTTGTTTTTGTCTTCTTCTGTTTGCTTTTCAATCGTCATTGTGTGGCCTTTATCAACATAGATAAGAGAGGGCGCCCTCTTATCAAATTACGTGAAGTTACCCTTACAGTAACAAGAGCAAGCTGCAATGTCAGTCCCTGAAACAATCTTGTTTAGAGTGTCGTACTATTCTTGGATAGGATTCTTGGTCTTGCTGAATACTTTTATGAGTCTTCAGTTGGTAGCACAGGCAAAGGTTCAGAAAGTGATAGGCCATAATGAGGCAGAGCAGAGCTCCATCTGCTCCAGTATCCTGCTTGCAGTGGTGTTCATTAGTAGGTTCATAACAAAGGCTTTAAGATGAGGCAAAAGTATTTCTTTTGAGTAATCTTTCATATTCTAGTGATGTGTGTCTCAGATGCTTCCACATGTCATACCCCTGTATTCAATAGTACTGTATGAGTTTTATCTCTGTTAGTTTGTCTAGTCCTGTTTTGAACCCATACTAACAGTCAGCTTCTACTACATGATCTGGCATGGAGTACCACATCTTAATTATATATTTTCTTCCCTTTGTTTTGGACTGTGTGCCTGTTATTATGTATAGTCACTCCTAATACCTCAGTTGGAGAACACAGTGAACACCACATTCATATTCAACCTCTCTACTTGTAATTTTGTATTCCTTTATCATTTCCCACTCAGTCATGTATCTTGTAGGCTCAAGAAACCTCATCTATTCAGTTTTTCTTTATATGAACAGTTCATAGATTTTCTCATCATTGCTGAGCTTTACCCTCTGACAGAAAAGGACTGGAAATACACATAATATCCAAGATTTGATGTACCATGGATCTACACAGTGATACAATGATGTTTTCTCTTCTTTTTCCTATTATTTTTATAATAGCTTATAACATTCCATATTTTTACCTCTGTGGAACTTAGGTTTTCTTGTCATTTGACTGCATATTATAAGTCAAAGAACCCTCTCTTCCCTGATATTTCAGAAGCTCCAAGCACATCATTGCACAGATAAAACTGAGATCGTTTTTTTTCAGTGTGCCTCACTTTATATTTATTTGCACTGAATTTTAGCTTCCTATTTTTGCCCAGTTAGTATCATGAATGTCATTCCTGCAGTTCTTTGCAATCAGCTTCTGTCTTCTCTATTGTGATTGATTTGTATTACTAACAACCTTTGCTACCCCTCTGATATTTCCATATCAATTATGAACATAATACAGAGCACACCTCCTTGTGATTCCACTGGTGACTCTCCTGTGTCATGGAAAATTATAATTTGTTCTGTGGCTTTTATCTTTCAACCGCTGTTTAATCTTTGTGAAGGCTTGTTATTCCTTGGCAATTTAGCTTCTTCAAGAATTATTGATGATAAATCATGTTGAAAACTCCTTGGAAATCCAAGTAGACTATAACAAGTTGATTTCCCTTATTCATATACTGACTTTTTCAAGGAACTCCATCAGGTCTTTGATGTCTTTGATGTGTCTTACAAAAAACATGTTGACTCTTTCTCAGTGTATCATATCTATCCGCTAAATTCTGCTCCTTATTATAGTTTCAAACAATTTTCCTGGTGCAGACATCAGAGTCAATGGTCAGTAGTTCCACAGAACTCCTTGGAAAAAGAACATAACAAACAGGTCTTGCATTAGGTGTTGAGTTCTAACACATTACGTTGAAAACAAACAAAATTTAAAAAGTTGAAAATAGATGAATCCAAGCAAAAATACCTAAAGTCACAATTCTAATTAACAAAAGACATGTGAAGATGGAAAGAAGACCAAGGCTTAGGCCCTGGATATACACTTAACTAATAAAGCAAAAAATTCTCTGTCAACTTGGGTGTCCCTAATTTGAAATTGGTCCCAATAAAAAGCAGTATCTTATGTACAATAGTAAATAAGCTTTCAAATGACAGCTATCACATCCACCACTCTGGGGGACGTCACATGAGAAATGCTCCCTTCTCTATACCATTCCAGCAAGATATCATGAGAAAAAAAAAACCCACAAGGAAGTTTTTGGCTGATACATTGAACTGCTGCTGGCTAAAACGTAAGGCTATGTGCTAAGCATGAAACCTCTCCTGCCTAACTCCTGCCTTCGTACCACTTTTGGCAACCTTACCACATTTCCCTTCTTTCCTATTTCTTTGTTTTCTTTGTTTTTTTAATAGGATCTGAAATATCTAGTCAAAACTATTTTGAACTGTAACCAGAAAAACAACTATGTGCACTGTCATAAATAACCTGGCACAGATATGATTTTGCTTATGGCTGTTGAAGTGAGAAGAGGCCAGTGGCTGCCTCTCGAAGGCAGCAAGGTTATAAACAGCAGTAAGCATCACAGACACAAATGGCATTTTACTTCCCTCTTTATTTTGTTTTCTGCCCTTTCCTGTGCATTTGTCTTCAAAGAAGAAAGATGATTTTTCAGCACAAACCCGGCTCATCTCACCTTATTTCTTTGCCTCAAAAAGGACAGTTGTTTTCATCTTTACCTCTAATACACCACCAAACTGTTTTTCCCTCTGCAATTTCTCTGAAGTAGTGAGGAATAGAAAGGAAAAGACATTGTCAAAATAAAGACCAAAATACTTTGTATTTCAAGCTTTAACTGTTTTTTCTATCTTTTGCTGTACCTCTAACAAGGACCTAGCCAACTGAGACCTGTATTCAAAACCTGCAATCTTGTTTAACAGTTCAGTGTTTTTCAATGACAAGGTTGTCTTTTCACTGCTTTGTGACACCCTGGGCCTGTGTGTTCCATCAAAGCCTACACAGTACCTCACACTCTTCTTTCTTCTGGGCAGGTATCACACTTCATTGTCAAGAAACAAACATTTAGAGGCCAACTGTCTTCAGTAGCTGCTGCTGGTTTAGATTTGACTCTGCCACCCATTTAGAACAGAAGCTATGAAAATAGGAAGCAATAATCTACGAAGAAAATGTGCCCTTGAGGTGGCCTAGATTTCACATCCTGAAGCATCCTGAAGCATCCTCTGATAGTAAATTTAATAAATAAGTAGAAACATAGACCAGGACTTCAGTCTGATTGCTTTCTGTTTCTAGAATGTGAGTGTGGGATTGAGGGAGGCTATTTTTATGAAAGGACATGTTTTACAGGTGTTAAAGTTGTATTGTGACTGGTGAGAATAGCCAGCCTTTACCATATTAATCTTTTCTATTTCCCATGTCACATCAGTGTTGAACCACCATTTTGTGGGTATTGTAGAAAGATTTCTCAGTGAACTCACAACCTAATTAGAGAAAGACAAGCCAGAATCATAGATATAACAAACACAAACGGGAGGAGAGGGAGGATGAAAGAAACCACAGCAAGAGCATGTTTTTTGTTCCACTAGACTTATTTAAATTCTGAGATAAATGACAGCTTATGTGCTGGAGTGAGTGTAAGCAGCTGTTCTGCTAATTGTACTTCTTCCCATGTATGCTAGTGCTAACAGTATTGCATTGAAAACACAAGAAGTAGAAGCAGTAGTCCTTTTAAAAGAAGAATACGCAGTAAATAGTGACAAAGTGCTTTGCCATTTCTTTCAGTGACAGAAAGACAGACGGGATCTAAACCTAGATGGTTTTCTTCCAAAAGGTAGTCTAATCAACCTTAAAATGTTTCAAATACCCTGTAGAGATGAATTACAATTTTAAATGTACATTTCTGTACATTCTTGCTCTGGAAAATACTGTGAACAATAATTTCATACTCACCTTTTCTAAGTCAGTTATCATTCTGTTAATAACAATAATACTCCTCCTTGGTTGCCCCTTTTCCAGTTAGAGTTCTTGTCTTTGTAATTGTACATAAGCCATTACTATTGTTCTTTTCTGTTCCTGCTCCAGTCTAACTATATAGATAGGGAGATCAGAACTTCTTTCAGTATGCATGATGTGGCCATATTATGGGTTTATATTGTTAGTTTATGCTGGTTTATGCTCCATTTCTTTCCTAATAATCCCTATTAGTCTGCTTGGGTTTTTTGGTGGTTTGTTGTTTGTTTGTTTGTTTGTTTCTCAAATAGTGCAACTACAGGCGATACAAACAAGCAAACAAGCAAGCAACCCTCACCCCAGGTTTTTGGATTCTTCTGTCACTAAAAAGTATTCATGATACTTTGAACACCTGATACCCTTTTTTTCCTTCTTGAAGAGCTATGTATGAACTGGAATTTCTCATCCAGAAAAATGAATGTTTTTTTCTAAGTTAGAACAGCAAGGGATATAGGCAATTTCCTAAGAAAGAGTAATTTCAAAACATCCGTTTCTTTCTAGAATTTTTCATCCATCCTCCTGTATAGTCACTGAGGTGAACTGGACACAAACCTGTAGCTTAGACCAGGCAAATTTTCAGAGCATGAAAAGGATAGAAAGTCAGATTAGCATGCTTTAGAAACCTCCATTGAAATTGTAATGTTCTGGTAAAGCCCTTCTCTTTTAACATTCCTTATTTTCTAAAAGAAAACATTTGCAAGGAAAATACTACACTAATTATTTTTTTACTAAGCACTGTAAAAGTACATTTTCTAATGCTCTGTTTGCTAAGTGAAACCTCCCAATAATGTGGAATGGAATGGAACGGAATGGAATGGAATGGAATGGAATGGAATGGAATGGAATGGAATAGTTGAGTTGGAAGGGACCTACAATGATCATCTAGTCCAACTGCTTGAACTCTTCAGGACTGAGCAAAAGTTAAAGCATGTTGTTAAGGGCATTGCCCAAAAGCCTATTAAACACTGGCAGGCACTGGGCATCTACCACCTCTCTACAAAGCCTGTTCTAGAGTTAGACCACCCTCTCTGTAAAGAAATGCTTCCAAATGTTAAGTCTGAACCTCCCCTGATGCAGCTTTGAACCATTCCCACACGTCCTATCACTGGATTACCAGGGAGAAGAAATCAGAACTTCCCTCTCCATTTTCCCTCCTCAGGAAGCTGTAGAGAGCAATAAGGTCACAACTCAACCTCATTTTCTCCAAATTAGACAAACCCAGAGTACTCAGCCACTCCTCATAGGACATTCCTTCCAGCCTTTTCCCCAGCTTTGTTGCTCTCCTCTGGATGCATTCAAGCACTTTAGCATCCTTTTTAAATTGTGGGGCCTGGAACTGCACACAATACTCATGGTGAAGCCACGTCAACGCTAAGTACACATCACAGCTAAAAACATGTCAGCATTGAGTTAAGGAGTAGGGCCCAAAACCCCAAAAAAACAAAGATCTTGCCCCTCTGGTGCAATGCAGGAAATACTTAAGCTAATGCCAGAAGAGCTGGTCCAGGAACCAAAGTAGAGTTGCTCCTAATCAGTTATGTTACACATATGTTCTGACCTATACCTACCGTAAGTGCACTAGTATATGTGCACCTACCAGCTAGCTAAAGGCCAGCTGAGGATCTCTACACCAGGCTGCATCATGATGCATTGTGTCTTTCTGAACTTCCAAAAACAGAGCTAAGAACGTATACTACTACGTTCATATAGATGCTTGTCTTTCATTTGGTTTTATTCCCCTTGTGCATTCAGCTCTTCAGTCTGCTACATATTCAACAAAGGTTTTTGGTATTGTTTAACTTTTATTTATTTTTTTAGTCACAAGCATACATAATGTAAAGAAGATTATGCCTTTATGTCTGTATAGCACCTGGCACTGAGGAAATTTCCAGGGAACAGAGCAGCATATTGCAATTAATACAACTGTTCTTGCTACTTACCCACTGTGTGCCCATTAAAGCCTTTGTTTTTCCCCCTCATCTGCATCATTTCCTATATAAAGTGCATAAAAATGACTGCCCCCCACAGTTAGTGGTTTAGAATCTGTTTGAGATAATCTGATGAAAGGTGAAACTGAAGAAGAAAGGATTGGTATTAGTAGTAGTAATGTTGCAATTAGTTCAGTATCATTGCTATGAAACAGAGCTTTAAATTGTTCTTGTAGTAGGAGCTGCACTTCCACACAGATACAAATGGAGTGCAACTACTCTGGTCTGTGGCAATTGTGTGCATTTGATCAAATGAACAGAGGAAACACAATAAGCATGATCTGGATGCTTTTTGGGGAAAACGCTCACTTTCTCAAACACCAGATGATTACTAAAATGTCACCTACTGTAATTATTTTGCCTAAATAATTTTTTGCAAAGACTTTTAGTAAAAGTTAACCATGTTCTGCATCTCATTGCTCTGAGAAAACTGTTACCAAACTATGAAGAAATTGGTTAATCGATCTTAAAACAAAAATGCCAATATTTTATGCAATGTTGATTCTCATTCCTTTATACATGCACATAACTTGGTAAATCCTTTTATGGACTAAATTTATAGTACGCTAATCATTAAATATGAAGGGTTTTCATTTTAAGCCTGTGCTATACTTTTATTCTACACATTTCGAATGTATGAATATTGTTTAATATAGTCAGTATGCATGACTAATTTTTGCCAAGCACCAAGTCAGACAAAATATCTAATGAATGGATATGTTTTCCTTTATACTGCATCTTGATAAAATCTCTTTATGATGCAAATCATCAGTCTAGCTCCAATTAATGATGTGAGTCTGTGAGAACAGCCTCTGTGCTACAAAAGCTTGTTGAAATTTCTAAATATTTTTGGGCAGTCGTTAATCTAACTGGCAAAGATGAAGTAAGAAAAAAAATACACAAAGAAAAGCTACGTATCTCATGGGGCATTTCAACCTGATCTTCTACTGCAGCCTTCTGCCCAAACAGTATCACTGCATGGAAATATGTTAAATGCTTATATATTTTGCTAGATTGTAATATCAGAGTTAACAAATGTTGTTACTTGACTGGAAATACTTGAGGAAAATTCAGAAATCAACACATTTGCAGCCAATAAGTCAGCTTCATTGGGGTCCCAACATAAATGCCTTGATGCAAACGCACATAGCATGGGGAATAAACAAGAGGCATTAGAGACATGCACCCACCTGCAGGGCCATGATCTTAGTAGCATCACTGAGATGTGGTGGGATGGTTCCTATGACTGGAGTGTTGGAATGGAAGGACACAGGCTTTTTAAGAAGGACAGGTGGGGAGATGAGGAGGGGGTGTTGGGTGTTGCCCTCTATGTCAATGATCAGCTGGTGTGCATGGAGCTCTGCCTGGGGATGGATGAGGAGCTGACTGTAAGAGACGACTTGGAAATTCCCTGAAACAAATGGTGAGAGACAAAAGACGGGGGAGCCCCTCTGAGCCTCACTGAGGAACGTCTCAAACATTCACAAGGACGTTGAGATATGGCTGTAGTCCTGGACAATGTAGGCCTTGTGCTCAAAGAACTGACAAGGCTAACACCTGCTTATCTCTTGTGAGACCCAGGAGAGAAAACTCCTCTGCACAGCAAACATAAAAGGGGAAAATAAGTACCCCTAAAAAAGACTTTTTCCCTGGAGATCCACAGACGAGCGCTTCTACAAACCAGAGACCCCCGTTGGTCGGATCAACACTGGAACCAGGGCCGGATCAACACTGGAACCAGGACCGGTGATCTCTTTATCTCTGTCTCTCTTTTTCTTTATCCCTCTGTTTCTCTTTCTTTTCTCTTTTTCTTTTAAAGTTAAGTACGTAACGCAAGGCATACCTTACCACTCGCCATAATTCATGGTATAATTTGTTGTGTATCTGTTGCTAAGTAACGCAAGGAGTAACCACTTGCCACACTTTGTTTTACCGTTTGCCATAATTTGTTGTATACCTAACCAATTATCCTGAACCTAGTTAAGACACATATTAGTCACTGTGGGAATCTAATAAATGTTTTTTTATGGACCTTGAGAGTGTCTCACCTTAGTCCACACTGTTGGGGATCTGCGAATCTGAGTCACTTCCCTGTGTCTCTCATGAGTGGGGCATGACACTGACCAAGAGTTTATGGGTCAGGATTAAAAAGAGGGCAGGAACAGGTGATATTACAGTGGGGGTTTGCTAGAGGCCACCTGACCAGGAAGACTAAGTGGACAAGGCCGCCTATAGACAGATAGGAACAGCGTCATGTTCATAGGCTCTGGTCCTCATGGGGAACTTTGACCATCTTGATATCTGTTTAAGGGACAACACAGCAGGGCGTAAGCAATCCAGGAGGTTCCTGGAATGCATGGATGATAACTTCCCTCTCCAAGGGATAAAAGAACCAATGAGAAGAGGAGCTATGCTGGACCTTGTCATCACCAACAAGGAGGGGCTGGAGGGGAATGTGAAGCTCAAGGGCAGTCTTGGCTGCGGTGACCATGGGATGGTGGAGTTCAAGATCCTCAGGGCGGTGAGAAAGGCACACAGCAAGCTCACTAGCCTTGACTTCAGCAGAGTAGACTTTGGCCTCTCAGGAATCTGCTTGGCAGAGTACCATGGGATAAAGCCCTGGAGGGAAGAAGGGCCCAAGAAAGCTGACTAATATTAAAGGATCACCTCCTCCAAGCTCAGGAATGAGGCATCTCAACAAAGAGGAAGTCAGGCAAGAACACCAGGAGGCCTGTATGGATGAACAAGGAGCTCCTGGACACAGTCAAAAAAAAGGAAGCCTACAGAGGGTGGAAGCAAGGACAGGTAGCCTGGGAGGAATACAGAGAAATTTTCCGAGCAGCCAGGGACTACGTTAGGAAAACAAAAGCCCAGACAGGGTTAAATCTGGCCAGGGATGTTAAGTGCAACAAGAAAAGCTTCTATAGGTATGTCGGTGATAACAGGAAGACTAGGGAAAATGTGGGCCCTCTCCAGAAGGAAACAGGAGATCTAGTCACCCAGGACGTGGAGAAGGCTAAGATACTCAACAACTTTTTTGCCTCAGTCTTTACCAGCAAGTGCTCTATCCACAACATCCAAGTCGCAGAAGGCAAAGGCAGGGGCTGTGAGAATGAGGTACCACCAACTGTAGGATAATCGTAGAATCACAGAACGGTCAGGGTTGGAAAGGACCTCTGGAGATCATCTAGTCCAAGCCCCTGCCAGAGCAGGGTCACCTACAGCAGATTGCACAGGATGGCATCCAGGTGGGTTTTGAATGTCTTCACAGTCGGAGACTCCACCACCTCTCTAGGCAGCCTGTTCCAGTGCTCTGCCACCGTTGAAGTAAAGTTCCTCCTCATGTTTAGATGGAACTTCCTATGTTCAAGTTTGTGCCCATAGGACTTCTTGTCCTATCTCTGGGCACTACTGAAAAAAGACTGTTCCCATCCGCCTGGCACCCTCCCTCTAAGTATTTATAAACCTTGACAAGATCCCCCCTCAGTCTTCTCTTCTCCGGACTAAAAAAACCCAATTCCCTCAGCCTTTCCTCATAAGAAAGATGCTCCAGTCCCCTCATCATCTTTGTCACTCTTTGCTGGACCCTCTCCAGCAGTTCCCTGTCCTTCTTGAACTGGGGAGCCCAGAACTGGAGAGCCCAGAACTGGACACAATACACAATGCACAAAATACAGATGTGGCCTCTCCAGGGCAGAGTAGGTGGGGAGGATGACCTCCCTCGACCTGCTGGGGGTGTGCTCGACCACACTCTTCTTGATGCACACCAGGATACCATTGGTCTTCTTGGCCACCAGGGTATGTTGCAGGCTCATGGTCATCCTGTTGTCCACCAGGACTCCCAGGTCCCTAGAAGACTGGGTTTGAGACCATCTGAGGAACTTGAAGGGGCACATTAGGTCCCATTGAGGGA
>VZSZ01000197.1:881920-897818 GCA_013398815.1 Ibidorhyncha struthersii | reverse complement strand
CCACTTGTATAGATAAAACCCCAAACCAGCCACCAACTCCAATGGATGCATAGTTTTCTAATCTTAAAATAGTTCTTCCTTGGCAGAGAACTTGCAAGAAATTTCAGGCTATAGTAGCTTTTTTTACAGGCAAGTCACAAACCTTTGGAAGCAGAGTTTACAATGAAAATGCTGACAGCTCCAGTTATGCAAGGTTGTGTACGCATGAGACGATGGACTATTGTGGTGTTTTAATAACTATAGCATAGCTCTTAATGAGCATATTTCTATATCCAGCTTCCCAGCTTCATTAGAAATGATCACTTGCCTTTGTACAAATGCAGTCGAAGATTTTTTTCTATTTTCTTAGAATGAGTATTTAGTTTAGGAACAGATGGGAGTGCGAGAAAAGTACTGAACTGTCCCTTTTTCTGTCATTAATAGAGAAAAACTCCTAACTGGAAGGGTCAGATTTTTGAGTGTTAAACATTTGTGAGTCCTCAAGGTCGAAGTGTTAGAGTGAAAGCGGAGACTTTCTTCAAAGCAGCACACCTTAGCAGTGTAAATCCGCATTTTTAAAAGAACCGTCACCCACTGAGGCAAGTTACATCTTGTTTATTTGTAATAGTGCACCTGGTTTAACTAGAAGAGAAAATTAATTTCAGTGTGGTTAAACAAGTGCAAAATTCATGCTGAAAAGACATCGGGAACCCAAAACATGGCTGAAACGATGCAGAGTGGGGAGTTTTGCAGCGGCGTGACCGAGGGTTTGTTACCCGGTTGCAGGCTGGGCACGCTGTGCTCCTCCATCGCAGGTGGGAGCATCTTCTGCAGAGTCGGCTGGGACGCACCGGTTTGCATTTCTGATGGCTGTGGGAAACTGGAAAGTACTTCTCCTAGAGTACCAGGTTGGAACAGACCTCAGGGATCACCTGGTCCAACCTTTCTTGGCAAAAGCACGGTCTAGACAAGATGGCCCAGCACCCTGTCCAGCTGAATCCTAAGAGTGCCCAATGATGGGGAAACTTGGTCTGGCACGGAGCCTGCTGGGGTAAAACTATCCTCACAGCAATTTGGGAACTGATTTGAAATTCCGACCTTTGAATTTGGGTTCACGCTGTGTTTCTGTAGCATTTTTTTGGGGAAGGATTTGGCACAGCATGCTCCCAAAATCAGAGATGCCGTCTTGTAGCGCTGGGGACTAAACTGGCTTTTAAACTGATTGAAAGAGAAGTTGAAGCAACTTTGAATAGAAGCAAATCTTAAATAAAGACCAGATTTGCGGGAGTGCGGCGGCCAACAGCTCCTGTTATAATTACGAAACGTGCGCTGGGAGCGCCGAGCTGTTCTGGAAGTTTGGCCCTTCGGGTTCCAGTCGGAGTTGAGACGTCAGCGAAACTGCGTCGGCATTTACTGCTCAGGGACTGCGCCTCTCAACAGGGACAGTTGCAAAATGAGATATTCTCTAAGGGGGGTAGATATTTATGTGGATGTTTTTATTTTTAAACTTTTAAGACCAGCTTATAATTCATGTACCAGTTACGTACATCTCCAGATTATCCTTTCCCATCTCTTATTTATCACTGCTGGGGTTTTGGTTTCTTTTTTAAGGAAAAATAACCCCTTTTTTTTAGGGGTTTGGTTTTCCTGGACCTACTTCTGAGTATCAGAGTAGTCAGCAGCTGGTGTAGAGATGTGTCTCATGGGCTTTGCTTTCTGCTGGTTCAGGTCCTTTTGCTGATTGTCACCATGCAAATGACATTACTGTATCAGAGAGAGGGATTCAGCTAGCGCTTGGTTTGCCTACCCTGCCGCTTCGCTTGCCGTGCCAGTATTATTTTAATTGTATTTTTAAAATGACTGTTAAGTGAAAGCATTTGGTGAACCTCAGCGAAGCCGAGGAGTTGTGAGATCTGACCTACTTTCTTTCCCCTCCTCACATGCCGTTGCACGTTGTGTGTAATTATTGCTTTTCCTCCCCCGCAAAAGAACTGGCTCACAGGTTTGGGACCTTAACCGATGCCGAGCAGCCTCGCGAAGCTTTGCCTTACGGTACCGAAGCCACAAGAACTGAGAGGAGGGGAAAATTCCTTTGTACCAAGGGAACGGCTTGCATTTGTGAGGGTTTACAGGGAAGGGCAACGTGCTGGGGACTGGAAGGGGGAAAAAGGAGGACGAGAAGCTGGCTGGGAAGGAGGAAAATCATATTTTGGCTGTATTTTAATTTTATTTTTTTTCCCCCCTCCTAGCTTTTCATGAGTTTGTGTTTTGAAGGGAGTTTTGTGACGTGGTGCTTACCACCTCGGGCTTTCTCCCGGGGGGTTGGTGGCTGTTTCTCGGTGGGGTTGGGAGTTGGATGCTGTGGCTGGACATGCCTGAGCAGCCTGCGCTGACCGGGACGGCTCTGGAGGAGGTTAAATTGACCAGAACACCATGTCACAAACTCAATTTTGCACGTAGTGGAAAAAATGGTGGTGCAGAAAGACTAGGGGGAGGTTCATGATGCTCTTTCTTGGGGCTGGCCCCTGCGGGTGCGCGGGTACAGCTGAGCTGGGCAGCGAGGCGGGACGTGCTTTCGGGGGACGTGCTTTGTGGGTTTGTAAAGTGCCGTGCTCAGCATCTCCGTGGTGCAATGTTTAATTTGCCTCAAGGAAAGTAATACGATTTACCCTTCTGAATGGCGCCCAACAGTTCTTAAAAATCACTTTAAAACTCCGGTTTAAGTTTTGAGCAGTTCTTGAGCTTGGTTCTAATTAAACATAGTTTAATCATGAAAAATAATCCTGTGCAGTTATTACAGGGTTGAAGCACCCAGGTTTATCTGGTGTTGTTTACCCACAGGTATTTCGGAGGTGCAAGGTTAACGTGGAGGCTGTGTAATTAATCTGCAGCGCACCTCTACTCAGTAATAGCCCTTCTCCTCCAAACCATTGGGAAGCATTTGGAGCATCTTCCATTAGTATGGCAAAGTGCCCAGGAGCCACTGCTGCAGCAGGGAGTGACGGAGGTGTCTGCAAGTTAAAAACAACCCTTGTCGTGTAAATGGTTGTGGGCCCCCTGGAAGCGCAGATAGCCAGCCTGGCTTTTAACTCCAGGGCTTGTCCTGCTGCTCCTTCCTTGTCCTCAGGTACCGCAGGTGGCTCTCCTGGGTGCGGAGCTGGAGTGAAATTAGCTCTGATGCCTTCTGACTAGATGTTGCTCTCGCTTAAAAGGGAGCCTGGTACGCCTTGAAGCTTTGAAGTGCGTGGAGAATATCCTACGGTTTAGCTGCGGTGTGGATAGGACTTTCAAAAGTGCTGAGGGGATGTTTGGGGGATATTGTTTTCAGTGACTTTTTTTCATATCCCTCGTTAGGAAGTGAGAGAAGATGAATTTCAAGGGAACAGGCAAGATGAGACTTCCAGACGAGCTGCTAAAATTAAGAGGATTTGTATAGTCAAGTAAAAGTGGGACCTCATACAAAAGAAACAACTGCTGACTTGCTTATAGGGAATCTGAATAGATGTTCTCTGCATCCAGAACTAACACTTGAACATGAAATTGTGCAATTTTTAACCTCACAGTTGTAATGTATTTCTTTTGCTTGTGGAGTAGTAATAGTCCCGAGCGTGGCCTTTGGCAAACCTGGAAAAAAAAGGTTGTGTTTTTGTGTTTGGGTTTATGCTATGTTCTGTTATGTTTTTACATTGCTCATGAAATGCAAATAAATAACCTGAAAAAAGCTACAGATTGGAATAGATGCAAGGAAATATTAAAACCAAGAAAACCCCTTTGTGAATAAGTATACGTGCTCATACCTTTTCCCAAGGCTCTATATCTTATATGGAGCCTTTCCCAAACAGACTTTCATGCTAAGCTGGACAATGGGAACTGGTTAAATTGCTCTGCCACTTGGTTACGTGCAGAATGCAGTCAGGGAGATTTGATGTCCTGCTGAAAGCAGAAAGTGTGAAAAAGATCCCAGTCTTGGATTCTGCTTTTGTGAGAGAAGGTTAATTTTTTTTTTTTTCCCCCCAGCTTTTCATTTGAGGTTCTGGCAAAAGGTGATACATTTCCCCTTTGTATTGTATAATAGATTACATGAGAAGAGTCTTCTGTAATGAGTTTGAAGAGTAGTTAATTATTTTTGAGATTGCGTTACATGTGTGTTGGATTTGTATTGTACTCCCCAGAACACTTAGCACAGAGACTATCACTCTGTTACTGATGGAGCTCATGGCTTGAACAGAAATGGTCAAGACGTGGTGCCTGGAACCAAAGCTGCAAATCCTGAAGATGGCCTGTAGTTTCTCATCATACTGATGAAATTATAAAGGGCAGCACAATAATTTTGGGGGTTTTGGTGTGGCCGCTCAAGGTTGTGGGTGTTTTCTCCCTCCCTGGTACCTAGTCTTTGTGCAGAAGACGTACTGATACCTTGCCGTTTCTCGCTCTGTCCCCGTATCTGGAGGTAAATCCTATGGTGGCTGTTGTATAAGGAAGTCTTCATCCCGTAAGGAACAGGCCGTGAAGAATGGGGACAAACAGGAAGAAATAGCAGGGCAGTTCCCAGCAGCAGGAGGTGGCCTCGCTGGTCTCTCCGCTGTTTACTTTGAACTGGGCATGCTCTGAGTCTTCCCTGGCTTGGCTTCCAGAAGCATAAAGCACACAGCCGAGCCCATGAGCATGTGATACTTGGCGTTTTTGATGCACGTTGCGTGGCTGTGCAGCCATAACTCAACGATCACAGCTATAAAGACAGGTAGGAGCAAGCAGGCTACATGTTGTAGGAGTTTTTAATCTCTGCACGAAGCCTAGACAAGTACAATNATTGTTTTTTTTTTTTTTTTTTTTTTTTTTTTGGCTTTTGAGAAGGAGTCATCTTCCTTCAACCACGGGGCGAGACACATCAACCCAACTGCTTTGCAGCCATCAAAGCCATGTTGAAATAGTTCATGCCCCTCACCCCGTGTCAGCCAACACACCGACATAGCAGGGGACCTCGTGGGGTTTGCCCCCGCTGCTGTCTCCTGCTGGCTGTGATGAGGCCCTTGTGTCTGTAGCCAGGGCTAAATGCTGCTTGGGGGTAGTTACCTCCAGGCGTTACAGTTCTGTAATTGCTCATCTGCCAAAGAGCATCACACAAGGCAGATAGATGTAGTCATGTGGGGGATAACTTTGAGGTGCGTACGCGGAGCTTTTTCTCTTGGCCAGGGGGTTCTGCAACTGGTGAAACTCTTTGCTGCTCACCAGAATTATTTATTTTTCTAAGTCTTCAAAGCTTAGGAAAACAAGCGAGTGCAGTGTAATATTTTCCCTTACCCGTGATGACATTGGCGAGTATTTCAATTGGAGGAGATTCACTTCTTTTTATGCTCTTAGTATACGTAGCACTCAATAGGAGTTGACATGATGCAGGAGGTCCATGCTCCCGCAGGTCAGTGTGGCTGGAAGCTACACACTTGCTAGAGCACCAGGCATGTGTTACGTGGCAACACTTACTTCATTTTGCAAGTTTTCACTTCCAGGGCAAAAGGATTCTTCCTGTTCCTTGAATAGTTTTTTTTATTTTTTGACCTGGTTTCATCTCTTGTCCAGCCATCAGGTGACTAGCTTCTTATAGAATAAGGATAACAGGGCTGAAGAAGATGCCAGGAAAAACTATCTCAATTTATTTTGGAGAGTCTGCTGCTTAACGTTTTGTGGAAGTCACTGCTTTCAAATAGAGCCTCCCAGGAGCTTCTTTTAAAGGAACAAATGAAGATTTAGGATCTGCCACATATTTATGTTTCTAACTATCACAGCTATCTCTTTGATGCTTTGCGTTTGATGAATTTTTTCTACAAGGCCTAGATCTTTTTTGTCAGATTCGAACAATTAATTTTTTTATACGTTAGAGAGGGGAGAAATGACTCCTGCTCTTCGGAGTGTTGTTCAGTGACAAGGGATTTTTTTTTTTTTAATATTTTTGCGTGCGTGTGTGTTGAAATTATAGAAGGAACTATAGTAACTTGGAAAGGAAAGTATTTTATCAGAGAGACTTTTATCGGAGAGACTTCCTGATGATGCCTGGCGGAGGAGAGCTGGGCAGAGCTGGCAGCTAGCTGACGGAAATGCGGCACAAATAAGTCAGCAGGAATCCAGCGACTTCGGAGCAGCAGATGGATGAATTGCAAACACTGTTTTATGTGCTTAGCCTTTGTGGCTTTGGTTTGCTGTTGGTTAATGGGAGATAGTCACCGTGGCCAGGAATGACTCTTTGCTTGTTTAAACCGGTGGCCCTTTCTTTTGTAGGCTGAGTTTATCATCCGTCATCAGAAGAGGACATGGAGCTACTCTTAGCATTAGCCTGCCGACTTAAATTGAGGGAGAAGCCCATCAGCTTGTACCTGGGAGGTGGGAGGGAAGGTTGCAAACCTGACTGGTGATCCCTGGGTGTCCCGATCCTGCGGAGGCTGTCTCCCGGAGCGAGCCTACAGCCTTGGGTTCCACTCCCAAAGTCACGGGGCCCATGGCTATTCTGCTTCGGGCATGGCTCGACATCCCCGTTGCTTGTGGCTCATCCAGCGTGGTCTCGCTGGGTCTGCCTCGATGACAGGACAAAGAGGAGAGGGGGTAGGAGATGCAGGAGTGGTGGTGGTGGTTGGCAGCCTGGCGTTTCCTGTGGAGACATTCAATTTTGCAATGAACCTCTTGGATTCTTGACGGGTCAGGTCTGTTGACCCTTCTGGGCACGCTGCGGTGAGGGTTTAGTTATTTACTAAAGCCTTTTGAAGGGAAAGTGGCTTGATGGGGTCTGAGGCTTTTGTGTTACCGAGAGTTGTGTGAGAATCTTTGCTGGGGTTAGCTATTAGCTGATTGTTTAATTATTTGGCTCTGTAACTAAGTAACTAAATGCCTTGAGCCTTAAGATAAGCAGCTCTTTGTTAACATTTTAATAAATGGAGACAAATAATAATAATTTAAAACCTTAAGGAAGTATAAATCTCCTGTTTCAGTGACCGAATCTTGAACAGAAGCATGATTTGGAATATAATTGCGTATCTCATAATAATCTGAAATAGAGCATTCAGAATGTCCCCAGTCCTCTGTTGCGGTCCTGGCTTTTATACAAACGGTGTTCACCCCATTTGATGGCTGGATGGCAAAAGCCATGCTGCGAGACTGTATGAGCAGGCAAAGAAAAAGTTCACGTCTGTTTGTTTAACAGCCGCTTGGTTTTCCATGGCGGTATTGTTCAATAGCTCCACCTATAAAGTTAAAATACGTTGTGTGCACCGCTATTACAAATAAGGATGTAGCTGAGAGCAGACAATAGCACAAACAACGTGCCCTCCCTTGTCCCCCAGTGTTTAAGAACACCACCAGAAATTTTACGCGTGTCTTTGTGGCTTGTTTGTTTTTTCCGGGGTGATGGACAGGTGTTATTCACATCAGGTAGTGCACCTTTGCAACAGGAACTAATGCCACATTTATAGGATTTGCAGGAGAACCTGCTAAGAAAGGCATCCCCTGCCGCCTTCCTGCGGCCGTGCGGAGCTCGCCCGGCAAAGGGCTGATGGTGATGGCTGAAGGATACAGTTTTAAGGCAGAGCTTCAGAGAGGGCGGGAGGAGCTCCAGCTCACATCACCTGGATGTGATACTGGATCATCAAACCTTCCTCGGTGCTGTGGGCTCGGCAGGGCTATCTCCTCCTTCTTCCATCCCACTGTTTTCACTGAGGGAAAACTCAAGAGGATGCTGGCGAAAACACCGGAGGATGGGTACAAGCGAGGGCTGAGCAAACTTGCAGCATTATTTCTCTGGCACGCTCGAAAGACGTGGAAGTGGGGAAAGAATCCTGCCCCAGGGGAACCATTGATGTGATGGTAGAGCATGCACGCGAGCTCACAATTTGTCCCTAAATTTTGGAGCGGTGTAAAAAATCCTTGTGCGGCTTCCTGGAGAGAGAGTTAACTGTGCAGCCTAGGTCGTTTGTGTGGTGCCGGGAATTTTTTTAACAGTTTAAACTGGTTGATTTTCGCAGTGAAGCTGTTGGGTGGACTCATGCCTCAGAATCCCACCTGTTCTCTGTTTGCTTTTGGGCACCATTTCAAACCCACACTGGAAAAAGTTTATAGGCAAACGTTATAAAAAGTGACAGTCTTAAGTGCTGCTACATTCTAGTTTGGCAACACAAAGGCTTACCTGAAATAACTCACTATTTCCAAACACGACTTCATTATTTCATGACAACACTTTGTGCTGTATCTTCCCTTACACTCTAGAGAGAAAGAAATGGAGGACGATAATATTTACCAAATGCTAATATCTATTTGAAACTTGTTTTTCTTCTGTATAGTAGAAATTTTCCTTGTAAAAGCAATTCTTTTGTAATTTTGAAATAAATTACTGTTCTTGAGTTTGGATTTGGATTTATGTTGAAAGACTTAGTGTAAATTTGGGGATAGTAGTTTAAAAAAGACAGGATGGGAGACCGAAAGTTATTTTCCTTGTAATTGTATGGGAACAACCGATCTGCCCAGGAGATGCAGCAGGATGCTGCAACCTGTGTGACCATCCTGAGACTTTCCTGGGGCTCTTCAGCGAAAGCCACTAATGCGCTTAAAGGAGGGTTGAGTTATCTTCACCCATGGTGGCTTTTAAAAAGTTTAACCAAAGACATTTTTAAAGACTCCTGTACATTGTTGGCACAGTGTAAACTCTGTAAAAGAAATTTTCCTTGCAGGTAAAGCATTACAAAGAAGCCTTAAAAACTTCAAAGTAAATTAGCTAGCTGGCTTCAGCTACTTTTTTATTTTATTATTATTTTACAGTAGAATCTGAATTTTAAAAAAATTTCAAGCAGAATCAAATATACTCATTACTGTTACAAAATATAAGTAGGAAGGAGCCCATGTTCCTTCTGGAAATTGGATTTCTAGCAGCATAGTGTAGTACTCGGTGAAACACCTGCCTTGCAGATCTGTGGATTCGTGACTGTGTCAGCAAGACTGAATTAGTTTATGAGGAGTATAAAGCTGTATTGTAGCTTCTCCTAGACTCTGAGATGGAACTTTGCATGCTAGAAAGTTCAGAGACCTTGTTATAAAATCTAAATTCAAGAATCTTTACAGTCTCCGTAATTGGTCTTGTTTAAATGGTTTTAAATACTTCTCCTGGCCACCTTCTTGGTGTGATGCCTGCGTCAGATGTGTTGTTTGAAAAACCATGTTTGCCCTAGGGAAGAAGCTAGGAGAAGCTTTGCTTGCTTTGCAAGGGCACATCCATGGATCAGTTCTCCCTTTGCTTTGGTCAAACTCCCACTGAACTCCCTGAAATGACGCGATTCCAGGATGAGTGGGAGGAGAAACTGGGCACGCTATTTTCAAGTGCATCAATATAACCCAATTTTTCAATGCATGAGTGTCCCACTGTGGTGGCCACTTCTGGTGCTCATCAAATCACAGACTATCTCGAGTTGGAAGGAACCCATAATGATCATGAAGAGATCAAGGCATCCAGAGAAGCTGTGGCTGCCCCATCCCTGGAGGTGTTCAAGGCCAGGTTGGACGGGGCTTGGAGCAACCTGGGCTAGGGGGAGGTGTCCCTGCCCATGGCGGGGGTATGTGGAACTAGATGATCCTTTAATGTCCTTTCCAACCCAAACCATTCTATGATCATCAAATCCAATTCCCTGCTCCTCTCGGGACTACCTAAAACTAAACTACTGAGAGAACTTCAGGATTTCCAGACTCCCGTCCACAGCCCAGCTCCGATGTGGTGCTTTTTTCAGGCTTGGCTGTTGGAGGTGTGACTCAGCAATGACAACGCCGTGCCTTAAGGACAAGGCACACGGGTTTCACGGTTTCGGTATTCTTAGAAGCAAGGGTGGACACCAAGGAGTCGCCTATTTTAATATTCCCTCAGACTCCTGAACAAACAGAAAGAGGCGTGTGGTTTATTTACATGTGCACAGAGGGGTGCGCAGTTGGTGCCCGTGTGGGGAAGGATGTGTGCCGGGGAGCAGCTGTGCAGTGTCACCCTCCACGTGAGCAAACAGAAGATGCCTTCATGCTGCTCCCCCCTTATTTACTTTTCACGCCCGCCTTGGCGAGGCCAGGAGGCTCGTGGGAGAGGGATACTGTGGTTGTAGGGAGAAACCAGTTACAGTCCCTGTACTGGGCACAGCTCGAGTGCGGTGTGTGTGGGTCCCTCCACCCTCTGCCGAGCCATCCCGCTGTCCCTGTTGAGATGGTCCCGAGTGCCCGGGGCTGCAAGTTCCCTTGGAAGGGGGTGATGAAGCCCTGGTAACTATAGGCAGATGTAGTTTTTCCAAGGATGTTTTTTTTGGAAAAAGACTGCGGTTTGACATTCTTCTCGTTAGTTGGTTACAAAAGGGAACTGATGGATGAGCCATGTTGTTTTGAACTTCGAGAGCTTCACTTGTGTTCCCGTATTTCTGCTGTATTCTGCTCAGGAGAGGCTGTGAAATAAGAAACGAAGCAAAAAGAAAAAAGATACTGTCACTGGGAGCAGAGTTGGCACTGTAGAAGGCAAATGTACAGACTGTAGGAAAGGTGCAGGGAGAAAAATAAAGGACATCTTATATGCTGTGTATAGGAACTCATGTTTTTTAGCTTAGCTAGCGAAGGGGGCTTTGGCCATCCTTTTCTTCCAAGGCAGCTCTCTTCAGTTGGTCGTGTTTTTTTTTAATTTATTTTTGGTGTTTTTTTTTTTTTTTTTTTAAAAGGAACTTACAAAACCAGATGGGGAAAGATAAATACTCGTTCGAATCAGAGACACAAAAGTTAAAATATAAAACTGAATTTGCCTTCTGAACTCCTCCTGGCACCTCCAAATCCTCTGAAGCCCCCGGGTTCAGCAGCACTCACAAAGGGTTGTGCCTTTGCGTGGCACTCGGGACAAGGCACGTGCTGAGACACCGATCAAAGGGGAATGAGCATTGTTTGTGGTGGACTTCTTGGAAATGAAGCCTATCCCATACCTGCATATGGTTGTTTTACAAGATGGATTGCTGGGCTAATCTAGATGCAACTTTTTTATCGAACATGACTTGACTTCTGTGGATGAAAAGGGCCTTCACTGACTTTTGTTGGAAATTCTCTCCTTTCCCTTCTCTTTCTTCTTTTTCCTCCTTTCCTTCCACCTTCGCAGAGCCGCCAACCAAATACCAAATCTCTCAGCCAGATGTATATTCAGCACTTCCAGGAGAACCGCTTGAGTTGCGCTGTCAATTGAAAGACGCCGTCATGATCAGTTGGACTAAGGATGGGGTCCCTCTGGGGCCCGACAATAGGACAGTGATTATTGGGGAGTACTTACAAATTAAGGATGCTACACCCAGAGATTCGGGCCTCTATGCTTGCACTGCTGTTAGGACCCTAGACAGTGATACTCTGTACTTCATTGTAAATGTTACAGGTGAGTGAGTTAAACACAGGTTTCTTGCATGTAGAAGCTGTAAAATGTGATGTAAAGACACATTATGATATAACGTGAAACAGTCCACTCGGGCACAGCGAGCTGAGCTGAGCTCTGTAGTTATTTCAGGTATTTTCCCCCTTGTCCTGACCCTGAAAGGGACTCAGTTTGTATATATTCCTTTTACTTCACGGGCTCTATAGCGATTAACAGCTGCTGAACAGCCCTCTGTTTTATGCCACTATGAGAGGATTAAATTATACAGAGTCGCTGTGATGATGATAAAGCCAATAAAAGGAATACAAGTTTTTTCCCCCTGCATCAGAAGAGGAAAAGGGGTGTCCTGCAGACTTCTACGTTTAGAGATAAATCGTTCCGGAGACAATCAGTTCTTCTTAACTAAATGTCTTTGAGAAAAATAAAAATTCTAAGTGGAAAGAGATTTTTGGAGTTAGCAAGCTCCCTTTGGTAACTTTGTAGCATTTCAGGATTATTAGCTAGTTTTGTTGGCATTTTATAAGAAAACACACATTTTGTGGCTGGATTTTCTTTTTCTATAGCTTCTGCACAACTAACGTAACATCTGTTCTCCTTGATAGATAATCTTAAGATGTAGCGTATTGGTTTATTTGTCTGTAAAAAATAGGCTGGTTTAAAGACTTGATTATTTTTAATGTGCAGATGCTCTTTCCTCTGGGGATGATGAAGATGACAATGATGGGTCCGAGGACTTTGTGAATGACAGCAACCAGATGAGTAAGTAACAGCGAACTGCCAGAAGTCACTAGCAAGATCCACGTGGAAAACAATGTCCCCGTCTTTCGCTCTCCTGCCTTCAGAGCTTCGTGGTTGTTAACTGCATGGGCTGTCAAGTAGTGGTATCTTTTGTCCTTCTCTGTTTTCTGTTTCACGTAGTTCATAACTTGGAAAAGAAAAATAAAAATAAACTAATATTCTTCTAAACACACTTTACTGGTCTGTACTTTCTTTCTCCCTTCTTGCTGGCTTTTCTGCAGTTTCCTTTCTTCCGGAATTGAAGTTCAGTCTTTGTCTGGTTTAGACTCTCTCAGATGAACTAACTTTCCCTGAACCCGAGCTGAAATTTAACAGGAGAAACAAAGATCCAGCTCACTTTGTTAAAAGGTGGTATGGAAACTTTAAAAATAAAATTAAGTTGTAATGAGGCAAATCCTTCAATCCTTAATCTCGGCAGAAATCTCCCCGGGGAGAATGAATTTTGGAGACAATGAGGTTCTTTTGTCCGCAAAGGACCTCAAGGTTTGTCGCAAAGAAAGCAATGCAGCACTAAAACCACGTTTTATGTTACTTAGGCATGATGAAAATGGGCTGAAAGAGTCTTAAACCTAGCTGAATGTTAAACTTCAGTCCCTTTAGAGAATCGGGAAAGCTATTAATAGGCTCTAAATAGAGCAGTTGCTAAGAAAAAAAACATGTAAAATTCATATTGGTTCCTTATGCCCCTGTGCACTGTTGGAAAATCCCCGCGGTGACTGGTAGTTCGCTATCGCTCGTGCTTTGTGAAGTCAATAACACGCAGGACACAGAAATCCTTCGCGGGAGATGTCAGCTAGTTGCCGAACGCCGCAGCCAGGTAGTATATTTGCTCGTCAGCCTGATTAGTAATTAGCAGCTATACCGTATGCTCGAAACACTGGTTCAGATGATAAAGCAGGAGCCCCATTTCAGCTCCCCTAGTTAGTTGCTGTTGTATACAACTGCCCCTGATCTGAAGCTGTGAAACATTAGATGCTTTTTAAAATGATATAAGTTCTGAGCTGCCTGTTTGGCCTCTGCCATCTGTTAGTGTGATTAGCCCCGTCTGATTCACAGGTGCAGCTTGAAGTGGCTGAGATTAAGCAGCTGGAGGCTGCTCTGACAAAGGAATGCGGTGGCAAAGATAATTGGCGATTTTGGGAAAGGGACACTGCTTTTAAAAGAAGCTGTCTAGGCCAAACCCATCAGCCCGGGCAACGTCAGCGTTCCCCTGAAAGGGACTTTTGGATAGAAATTCCTTTTAGGAAGCATCCCTATGTCTGTTGGTGCTTTAGAGCTGGTGAGAAAAGGGGCTCGTGGTGTTTTTGGTGCGTTAGCAGAGACAGTTGTGCTTCTAATCCGTGCTGATGGCTTTGGAGATTCACTGTGAGCACAAATGGATTTTGGAAGTGTCTATAGTGAGAAAAAAGGAAAGGACCTGATGTCGGGGCAGCTGTGCTCTGTATCATCGTGGTAAGGATTCCACGCAACAGGGAGAACTACCGGCGGCATCCTCTGAACACCAGTGATGTTCTTGTAACGTGAGCGATCATTTTAAGCTACCGCTAATCAATCTTGATTCCAGAGCTGGTGAAAGGCCATTGACGATTTCCGTCGGCCAGGGACGGGCTGTGTACTTTAGCAGGGGTCAGTCGCACTTTCCCTGCTCAAAATGAAAGATGCCTTTAGAGCATGAACGGTTGAACGTCTCGGGCTGTGGGGAGAGCATGAGCTCATGCAGTGTGGAAGGGAGGAAACGGCAAGAAGACAAATTGCTGCTGTTGCACAAAGTCCTCGTGAGATTGCTCTTATCAAGGTGCCCACAAAGGTCTTGCCAGCTGCAGAGGGGCGTCGGGAGCAGGGCAGCCGTCCTTCCGGTGTCTGGGCTGGAACCGGACGAGGGCTCGTGGCACCGCATCACGGAATCACAGAATCTCCTAGACTACATCCCTGCAAGCAGTCTGTTTTCAATGAGAAGTTGCATCACAGTAACTCGGTTGGATCAGTACAACTTTGCTGAAAGAGGGTTGTGATTTGGCAGGATCAGAGCTGTAGGGAGGTTGGGATGGGACTCCGTATCTAGTGTCTTCTAAGCCTCCCTATCAGTATTATTTGCCATTCCCCTTCTATGTTTCATATCTAATTTAAGAAACTGTTGCAAGGCAGATTGAAAAGTGAATGAGGAGTTGAGGAACAGTCTAAGTCCTCCCTGAGCGTGCCCTTTACCACCTTCTCCTGCCAGGGGAAGTCCAGGACCTCACAAGGCTCCCTGGTTGCTGTTCTTTAAGAGAAGTCGTCTATAAGTGTTTCCTGAATCGTGGTTTGAGCTTTGCAGATCGAAAACGATTTAACTGATAATTTACATGCAAATTACAGCTGTGATCATTAAGGATAAGCGATGGAAATTGGCCTGGTTATGCCTTTACTGATGGAAACAAAAGGCCATAGTCTTCAAAGGTTGTTGCTTTTTGATGAAACAATTCTGATAAAGTCCAGCTGTCCTGGCATGTTAATTATGATGTGATGAGGCAGGAAATGGCTGTAGTGCCTTCCACAGGAAACTGAACCTTGGCATTCCCATTCCTGCATATTTAAAACTAAAGCAAACCTTTTAGAGCTGCTTTATTTACGACGGTAAGTATTCCTTTCAGCTTTTTTATCTTCTTTGCCTCCCTTACAAATATATTTTCAGAGGCCGAGGATTTCCAGTGCAGGCAGAGAGGGGCTGTTGAGGAAATCGAACCTGATTTTCGAGGCTGCCCAGAAAACACAACTGCGCTTGGAGTCAAGGGAGGCTGTAAGCGGCTCGGTAGCCCTCGTGGGAGAGGAGGGCACTCGTGTGTACACATGGGCATTTGACCATTTGCCCTGTGTGTATTTTGAAGTAAAAGGCACGCATAGCAGTTTTCCCTCTGCGTTTGGTGTCCTTCTAGCTTGACAGATATTTTAACTGTCTGAAAAAACACTGTGGTAGATTTGTTCCAGACTGCATCCTGCATAGCTTTTTATTACTTCCAGCTTTTGTTGAAGGGATTAGAGCTTGTGGGGAAGGTGCAGGATTGGTTCCACTGCAGAGTAGTCCTCTCTGGCCACAACACGGCTTTGTTGGCAACTCAGTTTTTCCCTTCGTTGCCCTAAAGAGGTGCTTCGGCTTGGTTCTGGAGCCTCACGTCCAAGGACGTTGACCTGGGACTTTATTTGCTAAAGCTAAGGGCTGATCATCATCAGTTCCTGCTGGCAGCAGTGGAAAATGCATGGGTGGTGCTTGTTGCCTCGTCCTAATTGTGATTTTGAGAGGTAGCCCTAACTTAAGGGACTTCCATAATCCTGGCTTGGTGCTGGCGAGGCAGTAGCCTTCGTGACGTTTGCACTGTGGTCCACCAACAGTAATTTATTCTGGAGACCCCTGGGTAGCCCTGAAGATGCTGCAATTCCGCCTTGAATTCTAGTCAGGTGACTGGAAGCTTTATGGCTTTTTTCCTTATCACCCTTTAAACAATTTCTTCTGGGCCAAGCAATGGTAAATTGGCACCAAGAACAAAAAGTATCTAAATGTAATCCACATGCTGTTCTTCTCATGCCTTGAAGAATTTCAGAAAGGATGAAACAAGGTTCAAATTCATCAAATCCTGTAGAGTGGAAACCCACTCAAGGGAGCAGCAAACACTGGATGTTGCCTAGAAGTGTTTTTTAATTAAAGGTCAAATACAATAGTACCCAAAACCTTGGGGGGGGGGGGGG
>VZSZ01000197.1:861824-881885 GCA_013398815.1 Ibidorhyncha struthersii | reverse complement strand
AGTGGGGGGTGTTGACGTGGTCATTTCAGGCGCGCTATTGTCCGCTCGAGGTGCTTGTCAGGCAGGCTTGGAGTTGACTACTTTTGTATTTCTATGTGTTAGATAAGTCCAAATAAAAATTGAGGAGTCCTGAAGTGAAGTGGTCCCCTGGGCTGCCTAATTTCAATTTCACATGCAGGAGATTTGCCTGATTAGATGTAATGTATTTGCGGTGGAGTGCAGTGTGGGTCAGCAGGATATTTTCTTCACTAATGAGAGCTCTAAAAGCAATCAGGAATTCCCACCCGTTCCCCTGCTGCTCGTTACCGCTATGCGCCGGAGTCTGCCCTGTTGTTACTGTGATCTTTTGACAGCGGTGCTACCTCCTACGTCCACCTGTCCTGTCGGCAAAGATGGGATGCGATGGACACGGTCTGTAGGAGGACTCGGCGCTTGGTGGTATATACTCGTTAACTGCGTTCATTCTTGCTTTCAGTGAATCTGCATGTTTTTCCTCTCAAGACAAACAGAAGCAGTAAAAGCTGCTTTTAGCTTTTGGTAATTTAATCGGTAAAGAGAAATGCCCTGCGTTAACCGGATCAGTTGCTGCATGAAAGCACAAAATGAGCGTTACGGTTTGTGGATGGTGCTGCCTTTTTCTCTTTTTTTTTCCTTACATGTACTGAGGAGTTGCCAATATGTGTTGCTACTACCTAGTGAAAAATGGTAGGATGTCTTGAAGCGTTTTCCAACATGTGATGTCCGCATGTTTTTCTCCACGCTCCCCTGTAATTCCGCAGCGTTGCAGGTTACGCTGAGGGTTGTGCGAGGGGAAGCCTTCCAAGCAGAGCCCTTTCTCCCAGCCCGGGGATTTTCCTTTCCCCCTTTCTCCGTGGTGCAGAACCGAGCCGCTTCTCTCCATTCCTGCCTGCATCCTCCTAGCTTCTCTGTTTCCGCCTCCTCCGTAGAGCAAAGTTCTTCTTCCCTGTGCATCTGTGGTATACGAGGCTTATCGGAGCACTTCTTTTCTGGGAGCAGAGTCTTTTTTAAAGGGTGAGGGTCGATGCAAGAAAACCAGAGGGTGAGCCGCACTATAATGCGGTAGAAACGTGGCTGCAGGAGACAGCCTTGTTTGGGGAACTGGTGGTGGCTGGATCCTGACCCACTCGGATGCCCCAGTCCCGGGCTGCACCCTGATGGGAGCTTCTCTGGAGCTGGGTCCATCCAGCCTGTGCTCGCCTGGGCGAGCTGCGGAGCCTGTGGTTGAGAGGTTTTGCTTGCCAGCGACTGCATCTGTAGGTGTGAGAAGATGCGTGTGGTGGACGTGATGAGAAGAGACCATGCTGGCTGCAAAGTTGCTGGGCCAGTGTTGCCCATTTGGGGTCAAGTCAAGGCACTTTGCGCCATTTGAGGTACCAATATAACTGGTTCGGATGGTTGATTGGCTTTGAACCGCCACGGTTTACTTTGACTTTGTGGGAACTGTGGGTAGAGCCCAGTAGTGGTCACCTTACATTGCCTTGTGGAAGATGTTTAGTGATCCAGAGAAAATACCCTTTTAATAAGCCAGTACCAACATGTAATTCCGCCTCTGCCTGATATACCTGTAATGTAATTTGGTCTTTGCGTGTAGTAGTTAATTCCTTTGGTTGGCTTTGTTTAAAGTCTTCTTTAATGTGATCCTGGTTTTAGCAAATAACATTAACAGTGATTTTCCGTGCATCCCTAATTCACTTAAGTCCGTGTAACAATTTCTTAGTGTTGCAGTTAAATTTTCAATAGTTACCTGATTTTCTATTTTGATTACATGCACAAATTTGCTTTGCTTTTCTACTTCATTAATTTTAACAGTAATTGCCACTTCAGGCAAAAAAAAAAATAATCACTTATCGTTCTTAGTATAATTATAAGACTTGCTTTTGGAATGTTTTCTTTATACCGAGAGAGACGTTGTTAAAGGATTTATTCCTGTATTTTCTATCCAGCTGTATTTTTATTTAGAGAGCAGGGTGGCAGGATTTCTGAGTTTGCACTGATTGTAAGAACTGCTATAAATATTTGAGGAACGGAAGAGTTTATTTATAGTGGAGTGTGAGGCTGCTAATGAAGGAAATGAAACAGGGCTGAGAGAAATAAGGGTTATTTTTCTGGACCCCTCTAGTCCTAAAAATTCCACACTAATCTGATTTGCTTCAGGAAAACTCCGTTGTAAAAGAAATTAATGTTTCCTACTATTAAACAGATCTTGAATCTTTAACTTTTTAAAAACTTACGGTGAGACAACTGAAGCAATGCCATGAAGACGCTGTGCAATGTATCCAAAGTGTTGCGTGGATCCAGAGCATGGGATAGCCTTGTACATGGATCTATCTGTCCAAATTTACTTCTTGGAGGGTAAAATCAGATGGGTAATTTTATGGGTTTGTTCTGCTGTGTTTGCTGTACCAGTACATGACAAATGATCGAGAACCTGAATAGAGAGGGGTTTTCCATGCGCTCCTCGTGCTCCTCATGCAGGCATGGGAAGGAGTGAGCGAGCGCCTTGCCAGGAGCTGGTAAAGGTGATCACTCCAGTAAATACGGGCTCAGAGAGACACTCCTGTTTTGTGCCACAGTGTTGGACACCAGTGAACATTTGGGCTTCAACAGGCCGATAAGAGCGGGAAATCCCTGCAAAATGATCAATGCTATTGCTGAGTTTTGCTGATCCTCCATTTACAGATACATTTTAGTGGTTTCTGTGACAGTAACAGCACAGCTCGCGTTGCCATGGTACATTCTTAAGTTTTAACGTGCTGCCGGGCAGGTAGGTATGTTTATCCCCCTTCTAACAGATGGGGAAAGGTTAAGGCTGAGGCTTCCAACAGGTCTTCTGAGTTGGTCTGTCCGGCCTCAGAGCCAGGGCCCGAGAATTCAGAGTTTGCTGAGCGCTCATGGTAACTCAGCTTGAAGTTGAAAGCATCTGATCGTTTGAGTCTGCTGAAAACTGGGTCCCTCTGTCTTACTTGACATACACAAAGGATATCTGTGGTTAATTATTGGAATTTTGTCATAAATTATACACTCAAGGCTGCAGACTGAGCTGTTTGCAAAACTCTGGTCACCACTTGTGGCATATGATTTCCAGTCATGTACTCTTTCTAAAGCACACGGTCTCTGCTGAAACGCATACGCGCGGGACTTTGTCTGTGGAAGGGGCTGGAAAGGGAGCTCTGTTTCTGAGTACTGATATTTCTGGATCTATCTCTTTGAAACAGGGGCACCCTATTGGACACACACGGACAAAATGGAGAAAAGGCTACACGCGGTGCCAGCGGCGAACACCGTCAAGTTTCGTTGCCCAGCCATGGGAAACCCAACACCGACCATGCGATGGCTGAAAAATGGGAAAGAGTTTAAACAAGAGCATCGTATTGGTGGATATAAGGTACGTTCTTATGATGAGATTCTGCAGTTTCTGTTCTTGACCAAGGCTGTAAAAACCCCAACTTGTTGCAGTCAACAGAAAATCTTTTAATAGCCTTGGATCAAATGTACAAGCAAAAAAAAAAAAAAGAAAGTAATTGTTTTCTTCTGGGGAAGGGTGGGTGGTTTCTTTGGCGGTTACTGGGCACTAATTCTATATTATTATTTTTTTTTCCTCAAATTCAAGCTTGTAGCATAGCAGTGCAGCTAAGGATTATTTACAGGGACTTGTTTGGAAAACTAAAGACTGACTTTGCAAAGCAGAGTAAGACTGTTTTGCTCTTTTCATTTTCAGCTGCATTGTTAAAATCATGGCCATCCACCCTGGTGACTGTAGACACTTTAATAAAGGAAGGGTTGGAAGTCAAAAGTTATTATTTTCTATGGAGTTTATGGTCTGTGAAACTGAAATGGGAAGCAGAATTTGAGGGAAAGTAACAGCAATTACTTACAAGGGTTTGTTTGAATTTTAAACAGCTTCAGATTAGATGTTTCATTCTAAATTGGTGGTTACTGATTAAGAGAGAGTCTTAGGGAGGCAGCTTGCTCTGGGGGTTAGTGCACGGACCTTTAACCTCCTGGTATCTGCCTAGGTCAGGTCAGAAGGCAGGGTTTGGTCATCTTATCCTGCTCCTCAGTGGGAATGGGAGTGCGTGACTTTGATGGCAAATTGCTGTTTAAGCACTACCCTTACCATCCTGAGGTACCTTAACCTCTTCTGCTGACCTTCTGTCAGTGGCTTCCTCGCCTACCCGACGCCTCAGCAACTTCTCTCCAAAGACGAGAAGTTTCCCAGTTAGTCCCCTCGTGTCACGGGCGGAAGCCCCAGCCTAGAACTTCTGCTGAGGAGCTCAGAGCAATTTGTAATGGTAATGAAGACAGAAGTTAACTGACTTTTCCAGATGACACAGTAAGCTCAAGAGCGAGTCCTGGGGGCTGCCTCCCCCAGTACCACGCTGCTGCTTTACCCCAGTGACTGCAGTATTTTTGGGGTGCGGCGTTTTGCGATGCGCTGATGGAGCCAGGGTGTACGTTGCTTCGAGGGCTGTTGACTCACATCCTGCTTGGTACCAAAAAGTACGTTTTCCAGTGCAGAGGAGGACAAGCCGTAGTCTCCTTTCCTCTCTAGCTAGATTTACTGCAGCAAGTGTCAATTTTTCCAGCATTTGTGTTAGCAGAGAGCGAAGCCCAGAAAATCTCCCTGCGTGAACACTAATTATCTAAGTAGACTTTTCCATCTATGTTTGCTTACACCATAAATTACTGTTGCTTATGAGCGTACACCTGGCAACACTTTCTGCCTTTCATAACGCTATGGAGTGTTAATGAATTGGCTGCAATTCAGAGATTTTCACCTTTTTCAGTGCTTATTTAAAAACAAACAAAAAAAAGCGCCAATTAAAAAAGCCCCCACAAACTAATCCTGTCTTGGAAAATAATAGTGACTGTTTTGATACTAACTGAGACATTATTTGAACGCTTTACATCTCATGAAGGGGAAATGCAGATACCGCTCTCGAAAACCGTGAAGGAAAATACGTGTTTTGTGAGGAAGGATGGAGGGTTTGGGAGGGTGAGCTGTGGTGGGGGAAATCAGCCCATGCGGGGCTCCCTGCTGCCACTGCTGGCCTGTGCTAGGCATCTGGGCGAGCTCATTTAGACTTGTGCCCATTAAGTGGCACAAATTAAATTTTTGCTCATGTCTATTAAATGTATACAGTTTCCTAGGTATGTATGTGCTCTGGGAAGAAACCACAGATGCCTATGTCCAAAGCCAGCTGGAGAAGTGGAGTATATACCTATAATTCTAAATCATAACTTCTTACATCTCTTTAATCTAAAGGAAAATAAGAGGGGATACAGCTGCGGATTTTAGACTTTCTTGTTGTTCAGAAATACATAAAATTTTGAATGATCTGGAAGCATTTACTTATCATCATCATTCTGCTTACCAAATCTATGTGTATTACAGATTCTGTCGGTGTTTCGAATAACCATCTTTTTAAGGTGGAAAGCTTGTTTTTACTGAACAGGTGTTAAAGAATGAGGTCCCCAGAGCTTCTGGAGAGGCAGGATGAGGTCACTGTGGGCTTAGGTCAAAATTATTCTGGAATAAAGAGAGAATTGTACTTTTTTTGACACCTCCATACCAACAAACTTGTAATGGAGGAACCCTCAGAAAGGACTAAGCCTTTCCATGTTGGTCTCTCTTCAGCCAGATATCACAGCAACTCATGATAATTCTGGTACGCTAGCTTGTCTTGAATCTGGGCGTTGCTATACATAAAGCGTTTCTGCCTGAGATCTTTATATTCATAATACTTAGAGCGACTAGAATAGCTGGAACCAAACTTGGCCGTAGTTGCCCTCACCAGTTGATCTAACACCATCCGTCCCTTTCGGAAGAGGCAATCATCCCTTGAAGACTTTAAGAACAAAGTAAAGGGAAGGAAAATGTGAAGTTTTCCAGTAATCCTCCATCCACCTCTCTCCTGCTTCTCTGAGCTAAGAAATCTCTTCTTTGTATTCTCTCTATCGCAATCAGATAGTGGCCTGAGCACTTTGTCCCGCTGTCTGCGGAATGTCTTGAGTCAATTTGCACTCAGGCAGGCTAGCAGAAGGGTGTATGTGCTGGCCAAGATAGCTTCCAGTGTGAAATTCCTCCACCGTGACTAATTCTGGGTGGTGAATTTCAAAATCGAACCTTTTTATGATTTTTCAAGGTATACCCAAAGCTCCCACAGCAAGGAGAAAGGGATCAGTTATTGAATGGCTAAACCCTTTTTGGTCTTTTTTTTTTAAATCTTTCTCTAAAGTGATGATAGCTCTTGCTTGTGTATTTAAAGGCATTTTATAATTTCTTTGAGTGAATAATCTAAATCCTCTATGAGACGCCACAGGAGCCTTTACTTTTCTGTACACCACCCGGAAAGCAAATGTACTTCTATCAGTTGTTATTGTTAAAGTATTAACAGGTGTGTGTTTTCACATGCATTTTGATAAGCTTCATCACTACAGTCATCTTATACACATTTAAATTCAGCCGGGTAAATACAGAGTAAAGAAAGAGTTCTGACTCTATGGGAACTGTAAAAGCCTTTAGCTTTTGTATGGATGTTCTGCGCTTGTTCTCTCTGCCTGGGCAGTACCAGTATATGCCTGAACTGTGCTGATTTTGTGGGGAATCATATTTTTGGTTTCTAATCCTTCCTTCTTTTGAAAGTCATTTAAAATTGGCCCCTTTTTACCATTTTTTTTGCTAAGTGACAACTTTTCATGATGTCTCTGTTCACTGAAGACACGTGTTTTAAAATGAAACAGAACAGTCCACATTTTTTTATGTGATACTCCAAAAGCAAAACGTTGCTATGAAACGCTGCTTGCCCCTTCCTAGATTTCTGGCCAATGTTTCTTCACGTTTTGATTCCAGTTTAGGTTTCCCACCTCCAAGCTATATCTAAAGGGTACAGCTGTATGCAGTTGATATTGATAATTTAATTTAAAAATTGAATTGATTGGAGAGACTGGAATAATTTGTTAAAAATTTGCTGGAGAAGATGATTGCCAAAAAAAGGACCTCGGTAATTTGCCAGAAGTGTCCATACCTGATCAGAAAAAAAACACGTTGAGATTATATTTATTATCTCAATAAAGTACTATTTTGGGGTCCGAAGCACAGATAAAACATGAAAATAAATATTGCAAAGCAATAAAAAAAAAAAAGGAGAGGCAAAAGCAGTTAAAGTGTGTCAACAAAGTATTTGAAGGGTCAAGCTGTGAATCGGGATATTTGGAATGCAGTTGTTCCCTGAATGTCCCTATGTCAAGAAAAGGCAGTGACAAACTGGAAGGGGTACCCTGAAGACCAGGTGGGTGGGACCATGTGGGTATTCTCCGGGATTTTGAAAGAACTCAGTACGAAGTAGGGCTTCAGGGAACAAAATAGTAGCAATAATAGGATAATAGCTGGCAAGGAGCTAGTCAGGTTGGAGAGCTGGAAGAGTTTCCTGCAGCTGATAAATCTCTGGCTTTGGACACTTGTCCTTTGTTGGACCCCCATGTGTCTGGGGGTCATACTCTCGCTTTCAGTGGCTTGTCGCTGCCCTCGTGTTTCTTCCTAGTGGATTAGTTCCATGAGCTCCCTAATACGTTCTGTCTGCCGGACGAGCTCCGGCCATCTACTTAAACAGCTTAAATGGAATCAGTTGGTCTTACCCAGGGAAACTTATTAGGGAACATGTGGAGAGCTGTAGGACTGGTATCTTCAGTTAGGAGGGCCCTGGTGGGCACCCAGCGAGCTAATGGCTTTAATCTGCATTACCAAAGAGACCATCTATTTGCATCTTCAGTTACAAGGACATTTTTTTTTCCATCTGGTTTGTGTGGGGTTTTTTTCTTTTTTTTTCTTCCCCCAAAAAAGCCTATCACTGTTGCAGTCCATCCCTACACAGAATGCTGGCGTTAAGACCTGGGTACTGGGGAAGCACTGCTTTGAACTTCTCCTGAAAATAGCTTTTACGTGAACTGGTGTGACGTCGGTGCTGGTTGTCAGGAACAGCGCACCAGTTTTGCTGCCCGAAGACAGGCTTTACTGGGACTGGGGAGGGATGGCACGTTACTCAAAGACCACGTTACCGGCGCCTGTCCGATCAGGGTGTTGCAAGCTGCCTGGTTGCAGGGACGTGGCAGGACCGTCACGTGCCTGAGAATGAAAGGTTCAATTTGGAAGTCTGCAGCAGAAGATGCCGTCATCCCCGGCAAAGGGGAGCGTTTCTGGGCTTCGCAATGCTGCGCTTGTAACCAGAAAGCACCAAGCCCACAAGCTGAGTCTAGTTGAATCCAGATCCATGACATAAATCCCGTTGTGTGACGATGTGTCATAAATGCTTTGGGCCTCTACAGCAGTTGTTTAGCTTAAGCTGAAGAGGCTTAAGCTGTTGTTTTATTATAAAGATATTATCTCTTCTCATTGGAGTTACAAGAAGGGAAATTGCACAAATACTTTTTAATATTGCCATCCACTTGTGGCTGTAAGTTAGTTATGTTTTCTTATTGAATGCTAAACAATCTCTTGTGTTTTCCTAGCAAATTAATTACTTGCAGATTGTTACCAGTTTTTATTTTGTTTTAACTTCCGTGGAACCATGATCTGTTCTTCCTGTTGTGCAGTCAACTAGGTTAAAAACACTTGCTCTGATTCTCAGAAGTGTGGTGTAACTTGTAATGGCAAAATGTCAGGTCACTTTGACCAAGTCTCCCTCAAAGTAGCTCATAAAGAAGTAAAATATTCAAAATATGTAGCTGCTGTATTTGTTATTTATCAGTGGTTTATGACAGTTACTCTTCCTGACCCAAACTCTGACTTGCAAGGTTGCTTAGCAGAATAACAAGACAATAAAAGAACCCCGATAAACTCTTTCTAGCTTTATAAACTTATTTCTTAGCTCTTCATAGGGTGGAAAAAAAAATAATCAATATATAGCTTTATACTATCAAGAGGTGGGGCTGGGGAGGGGAGCTGTAAGTTTGGGCTGGAGATTTTGGGGTCCTGTTATCACGTATTTCTGTGATGCTCGGTTAGCATCCGTGCCCTTCACCTGCTGCTGGAGTCTCGGCTACGTTTTCTTTATTCTTCAAAGCCCGCATGCCCAGTCGTTAGCTAATATTATTAGCCCGTAACTGGACAATAATAGTAATATCTGGCTAATGAGCTAATTTACTAGCTGGGGGGAACTAGGAAAGCCCGAAGCCCCTTACAGAAAGGACTCTCTTCTTGCAAGCTGTGAACTGGCGGCATTTTTACCTCCAGCAAGTGTGAGAGCTAAGCTTTTGGCAGCGGGGCCGCAGCCCTGCGCAGCCTTTTCCCGCTGGATAAGGACCTACACAACAGTCAGGCACGAAGCAGGATTTCAGACCTATAGTTGTAATGGCCTTTTAAAAATGTATAGTTACTGGAAGTGTCACTGAATGGTCCATAAATTATTCTGGTGCACTGCACTGAATTACTGCTTTCCATTTGGCTGATTAAAATGACTGTACCAGATTGTATTTTTGTTCCATTTGCTAAAATACGTACTTTGCAGTTTTAAAGTTGTACATTACAGCTACATAATGTTAAGGTCTTTGAGCGCTTTGTCAAAAATGTAATGCTAAAACAAGGGATTAGTGGATAGCCAGCAAAAGGTCATTTTGGGAGCCAACTTATGATGCAGGAAATATATATGTGTACCGGATGACTCTATATCCCTTCCAGTCTTGGGCTGGATCCTATTTTCTGCAAAGACCAACGCCAACGCTCCTTTTGAGTTCAAACGGGAACAGAATCAGCACCTTTAATACATTCTGTCCGACAAGGATTGTAGGAAATATAAATGTATATCCTTGCGCGCTGTTTCCGTAAGGATTTTCTTCAGGCGTTTTTTGATGAGGCAGCATCTCCGTTTCTGTCCTGTGGTGCCCCAGAGCAGCAGCAGATGTGGCCACTCTGTGTTATCTGTGGGAGGGATCCCAAACATTGCCCTTCTCTACTTTGTTTTTCCAAAATGGGGGCTGTGTAATTGAGCTATTAGAGAAAAATGGAGACTTAGATGTTAGGGGATCGTATCCATCCCCTATTGCTGGTGGGTAGTTAATATTATCAGCTGATTGTTTGGAGACAGATGGGAAATATCCTGAGGGCGCGAATTCGCTTTAGGGTGGATTGAGAGGTAAAGCCTTGGTAAGACAACTGCTGCTAATTGGTGCCATCCTCGTAGGCCTGGTAGGACTGAGCGTGCACCGACGTCTGCAGTGCTCAGGTCGGGGATGGGGTAAATTAATACAAGAATGACTGAAAGCTTTCATTTCTGCAGCCCCGCTGTTCTGTGTCAGCCATAAATAAAGTATTTCAGTGTCCAGAACTGTCAAACGAGCGTAGAAGAGGCTTTTAAACATGGATTACAAATGGTTAACTATTCAGAAAACAGTTCTTTTGGAGAGTGAAACTGTGCTAGGGAAGTTCTCAACCTTTCTGGTTACAACCCGCCAGGTCCGCAACCAGCACTGGAGTCTCATCATGGAGAGCGTGGTCCCGTCTGACAAAGGAAACTATACGTGCATAGTGGAAAACCAGTACGGATCCATCAATCACACGTACCATCTCGACGTTGTTGGTAAGTAAAACTCTGTCATGTATCAGACAATGTTTTTAATTAATGAGTTTCTCTACTGAAACGTCTAGAACTGAGCTCATACATTTTGCATTAATTTTGAAGGGGGTTTCACCGTAGCCTAAAGATAAGATTTCGCTACATAACCAATTGCTACGTAACTTTATATATTCATCTGTCTGACTGGTGTCTGCAGGTCTAATCTACCCATGCCTTGGCAAAGGTGTAATATCCATGGGTGCAAGTGAGTTCTTGTTGCTGTGATACACCTACAAGCTTACCGTGCGGAACAAATAATAAATACTGATGCAATTTTAATCGTTAGTATTACAATTTAATTATTACTTGTACAATTGTACTGACACAAATTTTAATAACTGCGGTTATGAAAGCTGTCAAGTGATCCTGTAGATTNTTTTTTTTTTTTTTAAAATGAAAAGCTAGATACTGACTTTGGAGCTAGCGGAGGTCTGGAGCTTCAGGAAAGGTACTCTGTATTCACAGTAGTGTAACAGATATCTGACCGTAGCCTGTTGCGTGGGCTCCGAGCAGTCCCCGAAACACAGATCACAAAAACTGTGAAGTGTTTTACATGAGGAAAAATTCTAAACACTGTGTGAATTCTTAGTAGTGGCAAAGCTGTGATTCAGAAGAACTATTAGGCACGTGCTTAGTAATCTGAACTCAGTAATACCAAAATCCTATTGACTTCAATAAGACTTACACATATTTCTGGAAGTGCCTAGCTGAATTAGGGCTTGAAATCTCCACAACTAATTCCATTCACCCCTACTCTTGCTGATTAGCCTGGATGGGTGTGAGCAATTTTATTGACTCTGAAGGCATTGCTGTCCAAAAGTAATCACACAATCGCAGAACGGTCAGGGTTGGAGGATCTGGAGATCATGAATGGGCTTTGCTCTCTCCAAGCGTGTGAGGTGATCTGAATGTCACAAGCTCTGTGCGTAAAACCTTTGATCAGTCAATATTGAAAGCAAAAATGAATTTGATTGATTGTCATAAGTTGGGCTGTCAGTCACCAGCCAAAACCAGCTTATCTTCTGTGGAGAATCTTGCTGTCGCTTTGGATTTATATGACCAGAACAGCGACATTTTCATTTCCCTATTTATTGATTGTTTTTTACACGAATAAAAACGCACCTCTCACATTGTTTTGGATGCTCTTTAAAAGTAGCATCTTATTTTGTTTGGGACCACTTAAATCCATGGAAACTCCCAGAATCCAAAGCAAAACAAGTGCCACCTTCTCAGGCAGCAAGAAATGAAAACATTCCCCGTGAAAATGCCAGTGAGAGCTGGCCTTTGTGGAGCAGAGGAGGAAGAGGAGGTTTTTGTGATGGGGAGGGATGCCGTCAGACTGAAGCCCTGCCACCAGCTCCCATACAGTTAAGTCTTCAAAGCCAGGCTGCGATCCACCCGGCTCACCTCTGCTTGGTTTTAGGTAGCCAACACTGAAAGCAGCGAGGATTTTTATAGCCTTGGCGATATTTTTGCCATCCTCGGTAGAGTGAGCTGTGGGTATTGTTGAGGTGAACCGAGTGACTGGCAAAGCCATTTTTGTTTGAACACTTGCTTAGACAAAGTTTATGGAGGGTGCAGCAGCAACGGCTGCCAGAGATGGCAGTAAATTGTGTTCTGCATGTATCGGTCCTCTGCTGACCATCTTGCTGGAGGGTGCGGGCTGCTGACATGGACTCGCCAGGGACGAGGCTTGACTTACAGAGTCATGGGATTTGGGGAGTTTTTTTGGGTTTGGATTTTTTTTTCTTTTAATCCTTTAGGGAACCTAGATGGATTCAGCTTTGGTTTTGCTTAAAACTGTTTTTTTGTAGGCTACACGGGAGGGAAAAGCTACTTTAGCAATACTGGGAGTTTTTCTTGCTGAAACAAAAATGGTTAAAAATTCCCCTTCCCTTCTCTGTCTCCTGCTCCTTTTCCTCGTTACTGCCCCAGTCCCAATCTGGCATGTTTCATATTGACCATAAATTTCTTCACCCATTTTTTCTAGCAAATGTGTTCATGGGTGATGTGGTCACTTGAGCAAATATTTGTCAGAAGCCCTCTCACCTCCCCTCCCCCTTTGAGCCTTCTGAATGTCTTACATGGAGGAATATTATGCAGAAGTTTATTTTTCCTGGCAGAAAATTATAGTGACCTGCATGAATGAATGGAATGGTAATAAGGATTATGTCATTTATTTAAATGTCTATTCCTTTCCTATAGAGAGGCAGAAAAGTAAATAATGAGGTTTTTCAAAAGTGACTAGTGATTTGGGGTGCTGGGTACCCAGCTGATGGCACCCAAAGGAGCCCTGATTTGCCCTGGCCGAATATTCAGCATTTTCTGATGCTTGAACTCTATGAGAGTAGCAAACCAGAAGTCCAAAAGTGAATTCTGCAAATCCCAGTCTGCATCTTGGAATTTTGTGTACTTAATCATTTTACTTCCTTTAACTTGATGAGTTAAAGGCTGTAATTGTTAGTTTACTTTGAAAACATATGTACGGGAACGCACACCTTAGGATATCTGTGTTGGATTTAGTGTGAGTCTCTCAAGAGACACTGCACTGGGACTTTAACCCGAAAGGGGGATTGATGTTAGAGAGCTCAGCCATTTTTGTGTTGCTGAAAGCTTGTAATGATCGTGGAGGTTGGGCATAAAATTGCTGAAGCAGTAAATTAAGGCTGGCCAGAAGGGGAAACTCTGACAGCTTTTCTAGTTAAGACAGTTCTACAGAAGTGAATTTTGTGCTTTTCCTTTTTTTCCCCCTGTTTTCATGTGAATTTTCAGTTCCCACGGGGTTGTGGAGTTATGGATGTTTATTTAGAGGCAATTGCGTTTGTAGACCGCATCTTAGAAACTTCAGGTTGTAATTTTAGGTCAAGTCGTGTGTGGAAAACTGTCAGTTGAAAGCCTCTAAAATTGCTTTTCCTATATGGTTTAACTGGTTCCAGAGCTGATTAAGTGTAAGTAATAGCAAATGGTATTAAACATGGTAACATACTACACTAACATGAGCATCTGACTATATGGTGTAATGTAGAGAACCCTCTGATTATGTCACAGATTTGGGAGGTATCCCAGCAAAAATCATGCCAAATAATGACACAATGCTAGTTAGGAATATCCACTATTACTCGATGCCAATAACTTTCCAAACCTTGAACTCTTTTGACAATTAAAAGCCTGGAGCCAGCAGGGCTGAGTTGTTTTCAGTCAGAATGTAGGTGTGAAGTATTCTCGTTTTTACCTTGTAATTACTTGCAAGAACCCTCTTAAAATAGTCAACTCAGCTCAGATGGTCTCATTCAAATTTACAAACCTGGCAAAACCGTCGCACTGAATTTTTTACAATGGGAGTAGAAAATGCCGAAGAAAAAGCAGCGAGTCGTTGGCAGCCCCTCTGTATTGCGCACATTGACGGTGTTAGCGGGGAATTGTCCAGGATATTCTGGGTTGGACAAAATTATTCTTTGAATGTTTGGGATACCCCAGTCGACTGCCTTTTCCTCTCTCCTCCTCCTCCATCTCAAAACACGGACTTAAGCAGGCTGCACGCAGGGCTTTGCTCAGGGGTACAAGCGGGTTGGATCGCAGTAGCGGCAAATGGTGGCGATACAAAACTCCATTAGGATCCTGTGAAAAGAGATGAGTCGTTTTTCACTTTTTATGGGAGTACTACCCAGAGGCTTCAATTAATATCGGCTACTTATTGTCCAAGGCAAGGTGCCAGCGCACAGTAATTGCTTACGACCGAAATGCGGCGGGACCGGGAAAAGGAAATGTCACTGTCCATTTTATAGATGAAAAACCGAGCTGTGGAGCGATGAAATTTCTTGCCCTGGGTCACACAGGAAGCTGGCGGCAGAGCCAAAAAAGTAAAGCTGGTACTTGAATCCTAATCCAGTACCTTAATTAAAAGAATGTTCTTTCCCTTGTACGGTTTAGCCCATCAGCTGTTTTTTTACATGCAGCTGAAGTGCTTTTCTGTTCTTTTGTATTTAACAGTAGGTAGAAACTCGCATTTTTGTAATAAGCTTACTAACAGACTAACTCTGTTCTCATTAAACATATATAAAGTCATGCAGTCTTAAGGGAGAATGAATGAAAACGATGTGGTTTTCGCTTTTGAGTTGTATTGTAGTGAATCCGGGTTGTAGGAAGCAACGTGGGAATGCAGCCACTGAGACTTGTATATAATTAGATCACTCTTGGATTGCAATTATCGCTAGAGTACAATTTCAGCAGCAGTTCTGTTTAAGCATGGCAGTAACTAATTGAATTTATATTTTAATGGCAAAAAAAAAGGTTAGTCTTTGAAGACTCCTAGTGCAGGTAGCCATTTCTGTCCTATTTAATGTCATCATCCAGGGGAACAAAGGATGGTTTGGTTTCAGATGAAGTTCGGCACATTACCTCATTTACTGGGTTTTATAAGCAGCTGCTATAGCACGACACATCTTCCAAGAATGTGTAAGAGGACCCTGCTGTTTACTATAAAAATGAACATAACTTGTCCCAAATATATTTTTTAAAAGAAGTCCTTTTGCAGCCAGTTTAGCTGTGCTTTGACCAGTTTCTAATTTGCCTAATAGCCTTGCCTTCGGTTCTCGTGACTGAGGAGTGAACTCCAGAGGTGGCAGAGTACCACGCCGATGTCCCTTAACAGGAATTCGTATTTTCATATGAAAACAGTGTGAGAATAACTCCTCATCCAGGAGGCATTTTAAATAACTCGCAGTTTAAAGCTTGTGCCCCAGAAATCTTGTGTATGAGCGGTTTTACTGACGGGTGTGCAGAAAAATGCCTTTATTCTGAACTCTTGGAGGTTTTAGAGGGCTTTAAGATAAATTTTGCTCTTGCTTTTTACAGCACGTTGTTAAAAAAATCTGATTAGAATGGAATCAACCCTCTGCTATTGGTACTTTAGTGTTTATATTTCCCTTAGTTTAGGCAGAAGAAAAAACTCTGCCTTTGTTTCTAGTCAGTTTTATTTTTGGATTTTCAGGCGCTCTCCGAGGCTCTAGCCGCGAACATGGCACGGACACATACATTTTTTTTTAAAGACATGTTTCTATTTTGTCATTCCCGAATTCCTAAAAACATATGTGTCGTTATTTGCTTTTTGCCGGGGCTTGTTTTGTCCAAATAAAGTTCAAAATTAGTTCGACTTAGCTATGGTACGTTCCTTAATTTCCAAAGAATTGTTTTTAGGACCAGGACAGGATTACACAGGACAAAGGAACTGACACCAACTAAATCTGTGCCTCGGACACCGCATCACTGATGTCTGGCAGGAGTTAAGTGTAGATATTACAACCAAGCCTAAACTTGCCTTGCTGGCAGATGTGCTTGTAGTTGTTGACGGGCTCTTTACATGGACAAGCTTTGGCTTGACGTCTTCAGCCAAGTGCTTGCGGCGTGGGACATGACAAGACAGGGGCTGGAAGAAGCATGAAGGAATCCACGCTGATGCTTGCCCTCGGGTGTTTGGTTAGCCCGAGAGGGAAGAAGATTTTATTTAATGTCCTGATAAGCCCGAGTGTGGACTTTACACCTGGCACCAGGCTTTTGGCAAGGCGTGTGCATCTGAGAAGAAATTACACAAATTGTTTAGTGCTGGAGGCTGTGAGCTTCACTCCTGAAAACAAAGACCACAGTGTGATGGTTCAGCTAAGGGGAAAATGAAAGCTTATGGGTTTTTTACCCCCTTTCTTAATAAGGTAAAAATATTCCAGCCCCCTCGTTTTATAGCGTTAAAGCTTCTGATTTCATTGGAGTAGTCTGGCTAAATTACATTTTATGGACAAATACTAGTGTCATTACTTCATCTGCTGGGTGAACAGTGAATTTGTCATGTTTGGAATGCTTCCTGCAGAGTCTGCTGGGGGAGGACTGGTCTCCCTGTCCCACTTTCTGTCTTATTACAGCCCCAAGGCAGGTATTTCTCTTTCTTTTGATGAATGATGAACAGGATATTGTTTCAGCTCTGTTATTATCATTTTTAATCATGCCTTCTAATTCGTGCGGTGTCCTACTCGTGGAAATGCAAGTAGGAATTTGCAGGAGTTGTCTGAAGATGCTAACAAGACTGTTGCCTTGTTAAATGTGCAATCGGCACGTGTCGAAAGCCGTGTCTGTGCCTAATCAGAGGGGCTTTGTGACCTGGGCCACTCTTTTCTCAACAATTTTGTTACTGAAAAAAAACTGGCAGTGTATTTGGCAGTAAATTGGTAAAGTTACATCCTCTTAAAAACAAACAAACAAACAAAAAAGGAAACAAAAGCTTGAATCATGACAAATACAGAAAAATCGTAAATCAACTGTGATACAGACTGGATGAATAGACCACATTAAAGGGAAACACAAGGTTATTAATCATGTCTGCCTTATTAATGAGGCGGTTGCACCTGCATTTCTTCATGCTCTCCCTGAGTGTGGGTGGAAACGCAGAGGTGGGACAATCCCATGGCTGCAATGGGATAGATGCCCACGGCGGGTGAGATGAATCCTGACTGAGACCACCACGCGGGTGTTTTTTGAGATTAAACTAGCAGCAAAAGAGATGTCGCAGGGGTGGAAGTGGATGGAGATGGCACTCAGCAGTAGGCATCAGGGCTTGTGCGTGAGCCCAGGCTGGGGCTGGTGGCGCTGGGAAGATCCAAGAGTGAAAAGGTGTGTGGTGGTCTTCCCAGAGGTTTATAATGCAGGAGAGAAAAAACCTTGCAGGATGGTTACTGGGGTGAGGTGGGTAAGGGGGTGAGAGATCTTGGCAGTACCAAAGTACGGATGAATCAGTAAAATGTGAAATTCTGTGGCTATTAGAGAAAAGGTTGCACTTACAACCTTCGTGTTGGTGTTCTCTTCTCTCACTGCTCTGCAGACCACTGTGTGACTTGAAATCCAGAGGTGGCTGTATTTTACAAGTTTTCAGGATTTTAAGTCATCTTTGGATTACTACCGTTCCCATGGTGCAGCTTCAACAGCAGTTGCTTCATTTAAACATAAAAATAAAGTGAAATCTAATGTAATTATAACTTAAAAGCCATGTTAAAAATAATAGTTTGTTAAGCACTTTTGAATATTGAACTGCTCTGTAAATATAAAATACTAGGATTATTTTTTCAGGTTGCTTTTTAAAAGGTTGCATGAGTATGTTGCAATTTTTGACTGTTCATGAAAGAAAACCACTGATACTCTCAGAACTTGAGCTGAGTGAAGCGCTCAGCATGGCAGTGTATTAGTTGGAATAAAATCTTTACCATTTTTACAAAATGCTTGTGAAAGTAAAATTACATATACTTTTAGGGATTTTTTTATCACTGACACAAATTAGGTGATCAAAACAGTTGCTTTTAAGTTGTATTCTGCCTTTACAAGTGAATACGCATGCATTGGTTAGTGTTTACATCTGCAGCATCATTTCTGCTGTTAGACTGGATTACGTACATTGCTGAGCAACAGAAATTCATTCCAACAGTTGGGTTTAAATGTATGTTTCCTTTGATACCTGTGCTAATGCACTGTCTAGAGTGTTGGTGAAAACGTCCTCTGTCTACATTTGAAGGAATATTCCAACAAATGACTTTTTCCCCCTCCACTCCTCAGTGACATTTTTTCAGAAAGAGGTTCTGGCACCTGCTGCTCAGCCGGAGGCTGGTGATGGTGTTCCTGGGTCTTGGCTATGTAGGAAGCTCGCTGTTTGGATGTGTGTGCCAAAAGGCAAGAAAATGTGGGTGCAGAAGGCAGGTCAAGAACTGTAGAAAATGAGAGAGAAAAACTTTTTTGTTTTGGAGCACAAAGTTTGTGGCCAAGCCCGGCCAGTCTTAAGTGCTTCCTGTGAAAGCTCCTGCATCTTCTGTCTTGCAAACCTTACCTGGGTTTACCTGAATTACTAGAAATATAATGACAAATATGTATAATCAGGGTCTTCTCAAGAGCAATCTACTTCACAATCTGTTCTGACGTTTAGAACAGGTTATGGATTCTGTGTCACAGAAATCAACATCATCCTGATGGAGGGACATCTCCCCTCCTGACATGGGACCACGTAATGGTAAACTTCATCACCAGGGGAGGCAAGCCCAAGGGCTGAGTGAGGTCCAATATAGACGTGATAGTATGAGGGGGAATGGCTTTAAATTGGAAGAGGGCAGATTTAGGAAGAAATTTTTCACTCTGAGGGTGGTGAGCCCCTGGCGCAGGTTGCCCCGAGAAGCTGCGGCTGCCCCATCCCTGGAGGTGTTCAAGGCCAGGTTGGACGGGGCTTGGAGCAACCTGGGCTGGGGGGAGGGGTCCCTGCCCAGGGCAGGGGGGTTGGAACTTGATGATCTTCAATGTCCCTTCCAACCTAAACCATTCTGTGATTCTGTGACTTGAGGCTGATGGTTCCACACAGTGCGTTGAAACTCTGGGAGCTGGAGCTTCTCTGCTACCCTGAGAGCCTGTGCACAGGTATGGTCGCCCAGCCATGTCTAGCAGGGGAGGTCTGCCATGGTCCTTCCAATAATTTCACACCTGTGTTCCTCAGTAGAGCAAGTGTGCTGTGTAAGAAAAGGGGGAGAAGTGTAGAAATGTAAGAGTGCTTTTAAAGGTTTACATAATCTTTTCCATTTTACTTGAAAGGCAGAGCTGTTTTCAGGAAAGGAAATTTGGAGGATGAAAAATATGCAGTCAGATCACAATAACAACAGCAATAATAACTCCCCACTGTGTGCTTTATGGCATCGCTGGGTGCACTGGTGAGTTAAACCCACCACAGCTGGGAGAGGACATCATCCCTGTGGGAGAGATGCTTTTTGCCAGGCATACGGTAAACCTTTGGCAGAGCCTCCTGGAGAGCCCAGGCCAAGGATGCTGGACCCCAGCATTGTCTCTGGTTATGATAAAGCAGCGGAGTGCTGGGAGCTGTGCACAGAGCAAAGGGTGATATCTCTGTGCGTAAAAATTAATGCAGTCTCTGGAAACGGCCAGAACAATAAAAATTTACCACTTGTCTGTGAGAAGTCACAAGTTGTTTTTTCATATATACTCCTGTAGCCTCGTTGTTTTAGGGCATGCTGAAAAGAATTTCAGTGAAGATTTCAGCTCCTCATTGTTCTGTTTCCCGTGTGTTTTTCGAACCAAAAAAGGCCTCTCCCCTCTTTGTTCAGACACGTATGAAGCTTTTTGCTCATGCACGCGCCGCGTGAGGAATACCGCAAGCGACCTCCAAGATTAGTGTTGTACAAGTCTGGCTGCTCTGACTGCTCCTGCTCCGCGGGGCTGGTGGAACCCACGCTGTGTCAGCCGGACAGCTGGGGTTGCCTTAGATACAAACTGGTCTTAAAGCCCAGTTGATAATTTCACGTTTTAAAAGAAGAGCGTTCACATTGCCTGCCTTAGCTCTGGGCTCGCTGGATGTTTCCGTCTCCTTTATCCCTCTGATACAGGTGTGATTAGAAAAGCT
>VZSZ01000197.1:850836-861793 GCA_013398815.1 Ibidorhyncha struthersii | reverse complement strand
TCCCCCCCCCCCCCACTGTTTTCACTGACATCAACGGGCTTTGTACCAAGCCAAATAAGTCAGTCTCGCTCCCTTTCTTTTCCCCGGCTTGCTGCTGCATGAGAAGGGGGTGTGCAGATGAATTTATGCTGTAAAGGTGTTATGCGAAGATGAATTTTAGCTAAAATGCACATAGGACAGCAAGCTGAAGCTACGCTGTAGAGCTATCCAAGGAGACAGATGGGATAGCATCAGTGGGAGCTTTGCCTGCTGGAGAAACCGTGCCATTACTTCAAATTGGAGGTGAAGGTGGTGAAGCCAAGGACAAAGAGTTTGAACACACCTGCTTAATTTCTGTAAAGCTTTTAAAAAGACATTGCCTTTTACTCGGCTGGCCTTGGTGAGTAGGAGGGCTTGGGTGGCAAAGGCTTTGCTATGGGTAGGAGGCTGCCTGCTTCTGGGGTCTGTGGCAAAGTTTTAACATTTAGAACTGAAATTCATTAATAGTCAGTATTAAAAAAATGTTTAATTTTATGAGAAGGTATTCAGTGACAGCAGGGAACATATGGAATCTGGTTCCCTGCTGTCTCGCTTTATGCTGGTTGCTGATAGTGGTCCACAAACCAAAGCATAGATGGACGTTTGGGCCCAGTAGTTAGCAGTGATGAAGCGTGTGACACAGCAGCAGAAAGAAATGCCTCAGGTTTATGTAGAAGGCTTCTAAATTTGAGGACGGAGGGAATTTAGAAAGTGGTTATGGAGGTTAGTCCCTCACTCCCGTCTGCACGAGCAGATCCCTGTGGGCTGCGTTCACTTGTGAGGGCCAGGAGCTCCAGCTGCAGCAATACCCCTTTGAGCTCTTGGCCACCGAGATGACTTCTTCGAGTAGTGTTGGGCCAATAGGAAATGCTATACATGGAGACTCCTGCTGTATGGGAACATTGAAGGGTAGGAACGTTTGTTGGCTAATGCCCACTGATGAAAGGTGCCAAAATTTCTAAAGCATGATTTCATCAGCACTGGTAATGCTGGTCTGATCCATAAGCTATTCTGCTAGTCTGCCTGAAAGGCTCCTGTTCTTTATCAAGCGTTCTTGCCAGGGATGGTCTCTATCTCTTAGTGTTTAATGGCAGTGATCCTTGTAGCCTTGAAACATTTTCTGATTTTGCAGAGTTTGGGAAGAGGGCGTTGTCCCTAACGTGCTGTGGATGCTACCGTGGCGTGTATAAATTACCTGGGAAGCGATGATTTGAGGGGTGTGCATGTATGTACGTATAAATGGAACATGACAGTTCAGCAGCACTTCTGAATTGGCTATAAACAACATGCAGTGCTTCATATTATGCAGAAAGGAAACCAAACTGACGTGCAGCTGGTAGAAGCTGCTCAGCTCCTGGCTCACGTATATATAGTGTATGACATTAATTAGTTGAGGCTTTTTGCCTACACCTGCTCAGTTGTTTCTGGTCTTTTGAAAGAGCAGCCAGCACTCAACCTTACTCCTCCACGCCATGGAGCAAATAGTGGAATTAGGAGTGTTTTCCTTCCAGCATTTCATAGAGCACAGGCCCCCGTAAGCAATGGCTTATTGCTGGAGAAAGGAAGCGAAGGTTTGGCTTGGCCCGTGTGTAGAAAGCTACCTTGAAGGAGGAAATTCCTGTGGGGACTCTGACATCTGTTTGGTTAGACCCCTCCTACACCACCCCACCTAGGGGTACGGAGAGCAAGTGTAGTTTCCAATCGAGGCCTTTGTGTGAACTTGGATAACGCTGGATTTATGGAGAAATCCGAGTTGCAGTTCCTCATGCCTTGGCTGCTCCTGGAACTCTCCTCAAAAGAGCTCTCTAATTCAGAGAGCAATAATTAATCCAGCCTCTGAGTGCTCGTGAGCTGAGGCCAGATTTGCAGCTCATGTAGGTGGGATCTTTCATGAAGGACAGTGATCCTTGTGTCTGTCCTTCCAAACTGCTTCCTTTGCTGTCAGCTAGAGCAGGATACAAACTTGAAAGGTCTTCGCTCACTGAAGGGTGAGAGGTTGATAAGGATTGAATCTTTCTTTTAGTGGTGGACATTTAGCCCAAATAGGTAGTGATCAGAAACTGATCCCCTGTGGTTGCCCAGTGGCTTTAGTAAATGACTTCACCCGGTGGTAGGTATCCACACCACCAAAAACCATCATCAGAGCCAGCAATAATAGTATGTATGTGTACAGTCTCAACAGGGATGCCAAAAATTGAGTGCGGAGACAGAGTGGCTTGCACAGGCAGAAAGAGTTGTTTCCTCAAACTGTGGGTGAAATGGCCGTCGGAGCCATTTCTGAGAAGAAATGGTATTTCAGCTTTGAGATGGCATGGGGACTGGGCCCTGTGGGAAGCTGGAGCTATACCTGAGAGGTTGCACCTTCCTCTCAGCTCCAGGCAGTGGTTAAGTCAGCTGAGCGGTTCCCATATAACTGCATTTTCTGTTGGAGCAGTTTCGGTAATCCTGTGGGTGTAGTTTAGAAGAGGGCATGAGGAGGGGGCACTCTGGGTGTCCCAGAGATGGGTGACACCACGGGCTTCCCTCTCCACAGGGCTTGTCCGTGGGTCAGTTGGTGGTGTGAGGGATGTGGTGGGCAGACGTACATCTGTCTGTAAAGTACCTGCCAAGGATATCCCCAGACGTGACACGTTGTTGGATAGGAGAGGACGCACGCAGTTAATTTGGGGACGGAGCCATGTAGCAACGCGTTCTTCTACCAGCAGTGGTGCTCCCTCAGCTCGGTGGCCTTCAGAGACCTCCTGTGTTAATTACTTGACTCAGTGGAAATGGTGGGAGAGTGCTGCGTACTGAAACACGGGAGTTCAGTCCAAGTGTATGATGAAAAGGCTGTGATTGATTTTTAAGGCTGAAGAGTCAGTCTTGCAAGTTTGGGATGCTCAGCCAAAGACAAGGCAAGAGCCTGGCCTAACACACTGTAGGATGCTTTTGAGACCCATAATTTGCAGGCTAATCAGCATTTGCCAAAGCAACAGCTGTTGCACGATCGGAAGGAAGGTGGTTGGGAATGGGCAGGGTTTTCACCGAACAGTGTCCAGCCTGCTGCGGAAGACTTCCCACGCTCAGAGTCAGGCAAAAAGAGCAACTAGAGCTGAACGTGCTGTACCAACCAGGGCAAGAGAGAAGGGTATGGCAGCTCTCTGTTTGCAGATAAAGCAGAGAGACAGCTGGAATGGCTTCATTTTTATTCAGTGATGACTGAATACACAGAACCTCTACCAGGGGCTATCGATCCAGAACGGTGACTGGTGCCCTAAGAGGCATCATTTGAGGGAGCCCTCCATAGCTTCACAGTGGCAGCCATCAAGACAATAGTCGGTAACATTTCAAAACTGATGTTTAAAGCTCTGATAAATGTGTCTAATTAAAAATTGTGGAAAAGAATTAGATAACTTTTTTCCTTTCCTCTCCCCCTCTCCCCCCCTTTCTTGAGCATCTCTCCGTTGTCCCTAAAACTCGTGTTTGGTCTTGCATTTGCTATTCAGCTTTTATTTTTCCTAGGCTGCACTTGAATCACACATTTGCAAGGAGAGGAAACAAGCACATTCAAGGGGAGAAAATAAGAGTAGTTTTCATTTTTTTTTTTTTTTTTCAAATGAATCAAATGCCTTGTCCAAAGCCCATTGAATTCCATGTGAGTTTTCCCCCTGACTTCAATGGGCTTTGGTTCTGGCTTTTAGCTCCCATGAAAGGTCCTGAACTGTCTGTGCTAGGGTGACAAGGAGGCTCGCGTAGACAATTCCCAGAGCTCTTCTCGGCCCCTGGCACAGCCAGGTTGCTAAGGAGACTTGGCCTTGGATGGGCCCCCAAGCTCACCCCTTCCGGGGTTATTGTCTCCTCTCCCTGCCAAGGCACTCCAGTAGCGGCAGAGCCACTCTTTCCGTCACAATACGCTCTACTTTGGCCTCTGGCAGCAGCAAATCCTGCCCTACATCTTCCCTCTGCCGGCATGCTCGGCAAGCAGCCTCTCTTCCCGTGGTTTTTCTGTGCCTGCACTCCCCTGCACTAGGACCCGAGTGGTGGGATCACATCTTCTGGGTTCTGTTGGCTGTGAAACTTCTTGTTTCGGTCCCTATCACCCGCATGTTCACCTCGTTGTTGGCATCATGACTTTCCTGTCTCTCTTCTCTCTGACTTCCCTTTGTGTTGGCTGCAGCTGCTCAGCAAAAAAATCTTGGAGGAGATAAAGCCAAAGATGGGAGAGGGATGAGGCCCTTTTGTAGAAACCACCTGTCCAGGGACTTAAACTTCTAAAGAGCCAATTCTCAGGACTCCTTGTGAAGTGTGCAGGCTCCGGTAGTCATTTCCAGGATAGTTCTTCCAGTCACCTCGCCCTCCATCATCTGTGGCAGGATGGGCTCCCGCCCACCTCCAGGTGTCCTGCAGGGCTGGGACCTTCCTGGGCGGCTCCTTCCATTGTGCCAGTTTTTTCAGAAACTCGGAATTTTACAGCTTTCCTGGATTCTTCACAGTTTTCTCTCTTGGAGGAAGGTATTCTGAAGTTTTAACATTAACAGGCTAAATGAGAGTTTCGTCTAAGCCATTGGACAGGTCTCTTTGTCAGTCGTCTTCAGATAGCGAGTCTGTTTGTCTATAGATAAGAGGCAGAATTGCTCAAGCCCCGGGCACTTTTATGGTGGTATAAAATTTAGATGCTTGGAGCCTTGAAGGTGGTATTCCTCACGTGAGCAATCATTTTTGCTCTGCCTTCTGTAGATAATTGACTCCTCAAATGGGGATGATGTTGGGTTTGTATCTAAACTGCAAGTTGGAGAAAACAAGCTGCTGTCTGTCCCTGAAGGTGGGCTCCATCATTCAGCATGCTTTCTCTTTAAAAAGTATTATAAAGTTAGATTTTGGGAAGAATTAGAATAAAAATGAATTATGACAGGTGGGGACCTATAGTAATTATCCCTTTGGCTCCATTACTTTCAGATCAATATACAGAAAATATTTTTCAATTTAAAAAAAAATTTAAACATCCATTACATTTCAGTTGAGCCAGGAAGGTCTGTTAGAGAAAGCAGGGCATATCTATGAAAAACCTTGTAGATCTGTATGTAGTTCACTAAGTAACTAATATTTATTATTATTATTTATTATTATTATTATTTATTGTTTATTATGGTAATAAGATTAGTATTTACTACTTTTTATGGTCCTTATGATACAGTGTTTGGTATACTTGAAGACAGCTAATCTATGGAGTGATTTTCTGTGTTATAGCATATACTGTTGACTTGTTTTTGAAACATGTTGTGTTAGCAATGAGAGTGAAACACTAAAATTTCAGTGGTCAAATAGTGAAGATTTTTTTTTTTTTTAGGCCCTGGTTCAATTCAGTTTTAATAAACAAGGGGAAATCAGCAGGGCTACAGAGCCATGAGATTGGTTGCCAACTTGTTTTCTATTAAAATATTGTTTGTCTGAGTTAAATAACTAGAGATGTATATGGTCACTATAGTTTAGCGATGATCCTGATTATAATTATTAGGTTATGTAAGGCTAATGATAAAATTAGTCTCACCAGCCTTTAAGATTTTTTTAAAGGCAACTTTGACGCCTTTGCTAGGCTTTAGTAAAAAAGAACGCACTGTTTCCATCTAATATTAGTGCAGTCAGTTGTTTGAGTGATGATACCTGCTTACAAACATACGGCTTGTCTTTTAAATGCTAAATACCGATGTGAGAACGATGAATATGGTTTCGACAGAGATGAATATGGTTTGCAGAGAAATAGGAAAGACTGGATAACACCCCGAAATGACTATTTCCATGAAATGATACTGTACAGGATTATACTTGGTCACTTGTAGTTAGTGGAAGTTTCTCCATATTTAGTTATTTTCCCCAATACTGAATGTGTTTCTTGTGGTCCTTGTCATGAAACCCCGCTGAGTTTGCATCATGATGTTTACATTCTTCTGTGCTGTTCGCCTGTGTGGGCATAGGCATACTCCCTTCTGCTGAAGTCGGGGAGTTGACCAACACTAATCGTTGCTCCATAGGTTGGAGGGCAACTGCAGCTTGTTTTTAACACGTTTACCCTCAGAGAAGAAATTTCACAAGTGGCTATACATATACACCTATACATATGCACACACTTTAATTTTTTCAAAGGAATTTGGGACCAGGAATGTAACAACTTTGCTTTTACTTCTTTGCTTTGCCTCCTCCTTTTTGGTAGAGGAAACGTTTGACAGTCATCAATAAAAGATTAAATCATGGATGGCTATCGGGATAAACTAAACACACTTCGTGTGTTGATGCTGGCATAGTAGGAACTTTTCCAAGATGTTTCAGGCCTCATTCTCTGGTTTGTTTAAGGGCAGAGAATAAGGTCACAAAGGAAATCAAACCCTGATGTGGAGAAATGAAACATGAGGCCTACTGACTTCTAAAAACCATTTTAAATAACATTCTCTAAGGTTTCATTTTATGCTGAAGGCAGCTGTAATAAGTTTTGGAAGATGGTGTAAGGTTTCTATTAAAGAGAGATTTTTGCTTGCTGTTTTTGTACCCAAATGAAGGAGAGAGGGAGATGGAATTAGAGCTTATTTAGTATAAGGTGAGAAACTAAAAGTTCTCTCCAGAACTGTAAAATAGTAATTTATATGTTCTACTGTAATTTACAAATTAAAAAGTATTAAACTGTTCCTAGACCTTTGAAAATGACACACATAGCCGTGGAATAATTTAGTAACTGCAACACAAATGCACTTTTGCCACAAGTAAAATAAGACTGCTGCTTTGTAGTGTGTTGCCAGCGTAGCCTCAGTGAATAAATTCCCAGTAGATGTTTGCCGCATGCCAAATATATTGGGCTGTATAAAAGATCCCATTGTTCCTTGGGCATCATTATTTGCTATTACACTCGCAATGTTTGCTTGTGAAACAATTTATTGGAAACCAGTATGTTTAAGAAGGAACGCTTGATTTGAAATTCAGTTGATTTGGCTCATAACGTCAAAGCTTTTACAGTGTACAGCCTCTAAAAATAAATATTTAGGTCCGCTGTTTTTTGACTTATCTTCAAAAGAATTCCTGGAGCAGGGGAGAGAAGGGACAGCTCAGGCTGGGGATGGGCGATGGGCTTCTAATTCACGTGTTGAAAGTATATGTAGGTCAGTATTAACTCTGCATTCTTATAAAAAGAAACGGGCGGAGTTAAGTTGGCACGAAGAAGGCGTTGAGCTCCCAGCTAGGCTGATGAAACTGCAGCTCGCTGAAGGTCTTCTGGGGAGGGTGCTGTTGTCCACCCCGCTCACCGGATAATAAAGCAATTTGGTAACCAGGCTTGTCATTTTGAGGATTTTCTCCTATGCGACGCTGGAATGAAAAACTTGTATGCTTTGCTCACTTGTCTTTTCCGGAAAAAAAAGGGTTGGTGGTGGCCCGGGATGTTGGGGAGCTGGCTTGTGCCTTGCCCACCACCCAGAAGATGACAGCAGCTTTTAGATCAGGCGTAGTGAGGGTGGTGGAAAGGTGGCCTGCTGGCACAGCGGAGGCGAGGAGGTGCCCATCGATGCTCTGCCCAAAGGCTCTGCATATTGCATCCACGAAACTGGGCTGGCAGCGCCGGCTGCGGTGGCTCCCTGGGTACCCAGATGGTGCAGGGCGCACTCGCTATTTTCAGTGATGCAAGCTTGACCAAGAACATCGGGTAAACGCTTAAGCAAGTCTATTGGTTCACATTAAGTACACTGTGGTTTCCCAGAGAACTCTGTATTTCCCTGTGGCCCACTCAGAATTAGAAAGAACTGGTGTTTCTGCTGCTGTGTCTGGGTAATGCGGAGAGCAGCTGTGGTGGCGGTACTACTGGTCAGAGCGTTTTGGAAAGACCGGCTGTCTGGTGTGTGCATCCTGCGTGAGGGGTTTCAGTGCTGAGGCTTCTGCTGCTAGTTTTGAAAAAGTCCTTTTGGTTTATTTTAATATGTTAATCAGTTTTAAAAATTAATCCGTAATCTTTCTTCCGCGCTTGTGGAGGTTTAGTCCGACCAGAATGTTTCAAAACTCAGAGGTACTTATTACAATAGCTCAAAAAAAAAAATAGGAGATATTTTAATTAATTCTTGCTGAGTTGAACTATGAAAAATGCTTAAAGTTTTTAAGCACAGTTTCTCCCCACCCCCCAAATAGCTATTCTTTATATTACAAGTGTAGTGCTCAAGTCATCTCCTTTGAACTGTAGTTTTTGTTATACGTTTTGGCTGCAGTGTTATTTCGGAGGAGTCAGCCAACAGGCTTACAGGGCTTTTTGGCTCGAGTTCACTTACAGTTTTCTTGGCAGCTCTGCTTATTTATGCATCTTTATTTCGCTCTCTCTCTCTCTCTCTCTCTCTCTCTCCTTCTCGCTCCCCCTCCCCACCCGAACAGAGCGATCACCGCACAGACCCATCCTCCAAGCTGGCCTCCCAGCAAACGCCTCTGCAGTCGTCGGAGGTGACGTTGAGTTTGTCTGCAAAGTCTACAGTGATGCTCAGCCTCATATTCAGTGGATAAAACACGTAGAGAAGAATGGCAGTAAATACGGACCAGATGGACTGCCGTATCTCCAGGTTTTAAAGGTGAGGCTTTACAGATGCCGGTGATGCTGATGACTTCTTTAAAACGCTGAATTTATTTGATGTAAATCCAAGAATTTTGAGATCTGAACTTCTTTTGAGAATGGAAGCGTTTATGTTACAAATGAAATAATGAGTTAGATAAACATTTGGTAGTCTAAATGCTAATTGTGCAGCTTACAGGCACTTTTGCTCTTTTTTCACTTCCGTGAAGTCCTTTATCTCTGAATGTTTCAGGCATCACTTACTCGGAAAAAAATGAAAACCCTCTTAAAGATCATCATTGACATTTACGTTTTGGTAGAGCGTGTCCAAAACATACCGGGGGGAATCTACTCCATTTCTTTCACGTTTCTTCGGCCTCTTTATTTCAAAGTAACGTGGCACCTGCTGCCAAAAGCGTGTTGGCCGGGTTGGGTTTGCTGGATGCTGAGCCTGCAGAGGTGTCTGTTTCTCGTGGGCGTGCGGCGGCATATCGGTGGTGTCGTTCCTGCTGGCGGGTGTTTTGAGCAAGCCTGACCAAGGAAACTCCAAAGTTTTCCGAGCTGGGTGGCTTTGCCGTAACTCAGCGTGTTGGCAGGCAGGACAGCCAGCCCTATACCATCGTGTTCCACGCAGCCGGTGTACCAGCCCAGGTGCTTTTTTTTCCCCCGATGCCGCTGTTTTCTAACTCCTCGTCTGATGGTTCGGATTTAAAAAAAAAACAACAAAAACCCCAAACCCTCAATGTTTTTGACGCTGATACCTGTATGAAGCGGAAGGCTTATTCTTATGTCGTGTTGGTGGTGGGACCGTAGACAGATTGGTGTCCATTTTGGGCAGCAGTGACATTGTTCTCCTGTGTTATTGGTCTATTCTAGCATTCGGGGATAAATAGTTCCAATGCTGAAGTGCTGACACTGTACAATGTGACAGAGGCGGACGCTGGAGAATATATTTGTAAGGTCTCCAATTATATAGGGGAGGCCAACCAGTCTGCCTGGCTCTCTGTTCTGCCGAGTATACAAGGTAACAATGTTTTTTAAAGCAAGCTGGATGTAGCAGCTGGAAAAAATGGTGCTTTGGGAGACTGCAGGCAGCTTGTAGGTTAACTCTTTGGCCTTGTGGTGTATGTAATCCTCCTTCGGTGATGCAACTGGTATTACACCAGCAGCCATGGAAAAATTCCCACAATATTCCGTGTGTACCATAAGCACTGGTTTCTGACGCTGATCTTTATTCTCTCTTGTGTTTGGTGTCTTTGTGTCTGTGTGTTTACGTCTCATTTCGTTGTTAATTCTGCATACTCTGCAGTTCATTTATAGAGTACTCATTGAATAACGTAACGATGACCTAATTAGTGTATGTTTATATATATACATATGTGTGTATATATATGAAATGTTCACATAAGTACCCACTGAAGCATAAGTCAGGTCGGTTTAGTCACTTAAACTTCCCGTGTCACCTGCGGCTGTGCAGGGTGGGAGGGTTTTCCAGTTGTTATTCACCCGTTATTAACTGGGTAATAACCCATCAATAGCAATAAAGACTGGCAACAACGCCACTACAACTCACAACTAAATTTACTTTAAAAGGGTCTGGTAAAAATGTTTTTATTCCCTCATCACGTATTTCAAAGTAACATTTTTTGAATGGAACAGAGACAAAAAGCAGCAAACAGTAATTTCTCTAAATCTCCATCACAGAGATCTTGACACTGCTGCCCTGCTGCGCCTGCCTTGGGACAGCTGGAAAGTTCCAGGGCTACGATTTGCTCTGTTTGTATGAGTTTAGGTAATCACTGATGCGCTGATTGGTTTGGTGCATAATGACTTGTGAAGCTGCAGATTTAGCAGGTCTGGAAGGAGACCAGAAAAAAAACCTTCCAGATTACTTTTTTTTTTTTTTTTAACTCTCTAAGATTTAGAAAAATATATTTTTTTTCCATCTCCTGATTTTTTTAACCTTCAGGGTCCAATTTTTCTCCACATGTCTGAGAGCCACAGCTGATCTGGTTTGAACAAGACCGGAGCTGCCTTCCTGCTCTCCCCACTGTGCTTCTAAGCGAGCCACCAAATATTACCAGACTTCAGGTTAAACCCAGGTTTGGCAACACTGCACAATGTCCAACGTTTAACTGCAGTGCAGTGGATGATGCAAGGACCATACACTGCTTAAGGCAGCTACTAAGTTGTGTCTTTTANGTGAAGGAGCCCGTGTTCTGTCCTACTTTGTTTTCTCTTTGTTTTTCTTTTGACTTCCTTTGTTTAAAAAAGAAGATGAAACAAACAACAAAAAAAAAAAAGCCTTGTGGGTTAATTTTTCCATGTCATTTGATTGCATGCATGTTTAGGTGGTGAGTTTAGGTCTGGTGAAGGGTGTTGATTACTTTC